>APFE030412220.1:60359-105556 GCA_000404065.3 Pinus taeda | reverse complement strand
ATCCCATGCCTCTTTGGATTTTGTTGTTGCTGCAATCCGTGGAAAGATACTTTCATGTACTGATTGGAAGAGGAAAAAGAGGGCTTTGGCATCCTTCTTCCTGTCGCTCTTCAACTGGTCTCTTTCTGCTGTTGTCAAAGCAGCCAATGTTGTTGCATCTGCAGGTTCACATAGCCAGTTTCAACCAGCTCCCATATTCCTTAAGAAGCAAACAATGCTTTCATTGTTATGGACCAATAACTGTGATTTTTCTCATTAAACTGTGGTAGTTGGGAATTTGTCAAACCTGTTCCAGCATCTGCCATCTTAACTCTGTATAGGTAAAGAAGAGATATTGACTGTAAAATTAAAAACAAGCAAAAACTTTCTCTGCTGGAAAAAATCTGCTCAATAAGCTTCCTACAGCTCCTACAGCGAAAAAACAAACTCTGTTTTTGACTCACTGAGTTCTTAGACTAGCTTTGATACCATGTTGGAATTTTCTGCTAAATTCCATAACAAACAGACAACAAAAAATGCTCTGTTTTTACTCTGTTTCAGCACAGAAAACTGAAAATTTCGTTTTCTGGAAATGGTGTTGCAGCAACAGGATTCGTTGTTGCAGCAACGCTGATCGTGGTGTTGCAGCAACAGGAAATTTCTGATAATTTAAAGTAAAAACTGAAAAACAGAGTAATACTTAGCAACACAGAAACTGGTGAAACAACAACTGAAACTTAACTTATATTCAGTAAAACAACTGATACAATAAAACAATTGATACAATAAAACAACTTTCTTTATCTCAGAAAGTTGCAGGTGTTCAGCACTGCTGTGCGGTTTACAAATAAGCACAAAATAATCTGTCTCAGTATTGCAGTCTCAACACTGCTGCTCCAGCAACTTTATCTCAGCACTGCTGTGCAAGGAGTTTCATTCACGTGAGTTCGTGCTGCTACACATTCTATGTCAAAAACACAGAGATTATATTTCAGCGTTGTTGCGCTATATTTCACAGAGATTAACATTGTTGCTGCTCACTCTGAAAAAACAGAACTCTTGTTCTTGTATATATATGAAAATAAATATCTGAGTTTAAAGTATAAACTAATCAAAATATCTACTGATGTTTATCTGTGTATTTATTGCAGAAGGCGGTGATGCCTTTCTCAGCAAAAACAAGATGACAGTCTGCAGGGGAATTGGATTCCGAATTTAATGCGCATTTAAAATGCAAAATATCAGTGGAGACTTTGCTGCTTCGGACAATCTAAAATAACTGCTGCAATCAAATTTCTATTCAGCATTAATTGGTTGCAGTTGGAATTAAATTCCAACACTAATAAAGTTTCATATCTCTTAAACTAAAATTTTTATGTTATTTTTTTTGATAAATGCAATTTATTTGCCATCACATTTATAGATTCTATGGAGAGCGGAGATTATATCTATGTAATTTATTTTGGCTTTAAATACAAATCTATGAGATGGCAACCCTTCATAGGGCAACAAAAGTAAATGCTTAATTGGTGAACCAACCCACTCCAAACCAACCTCAGAGTAAAAAATAAATGGTATTTATGATGCAAATAGTGTAGTTATGATGGATCGCATCTCGAATGTGCATCATAGATTGGAGGCCTTAAAACTATATTGCATAGTTTGGGATGCTATGTGCAGGGCATAGTCACATAGCTTGGGATGCTATGTGCAGGGCATAGTCACACAGATGAGAAAGAAGAAACTTGACATCATTATTGATCAATGAAAAATTTCATAAGTGAATACTAGATTGCTCAAAAGAGTTGGCTTTCTCACCTCACAATAGTTACTATGATCTTTCCTACAACTCTAGACATTACAACAAATACAATATTATCTTTTAGAAAAGTGAGAGAGCTTTGTGAGACATCAACAAAATTTTCCAATGGAGTTGCAAGAGTATCTCAATACTTTAGAAAAACACTTGTTTTTGTGATTTTGACTCTCAAATCATATTATAAAAAAAAAATATGCGAGAACTATGCTAAGGAACTAACATTGACAGTTTATTTGCAACAAAAGAGATCAATAAGACATGTTAAAGATGATGCAAACTATGTTTTATGTCACGTTGTTTAAAAACAAAACAAAAAAACGCTCTCTATATCAATCTTATTATGTGCTTTTGTGCTCCTATTTAAACATGTGGTAAATAAGAAATTTCCACAACTTTCATAATGTTTCACTATTTTGAACATACAATGAATATTTTTGTTTTTGTGAGAAAAATCAAGACACAAGTAGCTCGCAAATACAAACTGCAAAACCAGAAACATGACCCACTTGGGAAAGGTAGTGACATTGCTACCAGGTGGCTCTTGTTTACTAATAAATGAAATGTGAAAAGATTACTTGGTTTAGCTTGTTGCATGCATAAATCACATGGTACTTAACTAAGTTGTGTATCTTCTTGTAATTTTTTTATAAGATGGTGTATGAATAGTACAAATTATAAAGAAATACATTAAAACACTGTTGAGTTTTAGAACAAAATGAACATTGAGGAATTTGTTTTATACGAAACAAGCATATATATAATGCCCTAGATACAATAAGTCATCTAAATCATTGATTGACATTTAAGTTATGAAACAATATTTAACTATTATTGATTTCAATGATAACCATTAACTAGAAATCATTATCAATGTGGATATTATTGCTTTTCCTAAACTTTAATCAAAAAAGGTTGTTGTAAAATATGTTACTTTACGTCATATAGATTTTACTTAAATTCCAATTTGAAATAGTACAATTTCCAGGATTAAGTTTTTTTATTAATCGGGGTTACACACATTAGAAATAAATGTCTATATACTATTTTATTAAAATCATAAATCACATTCTATTTTCATTAACTACAATAATTTTTCCAATAAATATTTTTTTTGTTGTAATTATTCAATCAACTAATGCTTATCTAGCATATTTACTATATAGTATTACCATGCTATAGGCTACTTGAATTCCCTTTTGGCTTTATCTCGTTGTACATATATTAAATGAACTATCTTCACTAGAATAAGTAATGTATCTCATTTATGTCTCAGTGCCATTTCCAACTACCAAGACATAATCTACAGTAATAGGTAAAAAAATATGTTATAAAGATTAATGTTATACTACAAAGATAAATATTATAACATGTGCTATAAAATTTGATAAATGAAAACTCATAAGACAAATTAGCATTAAACTTTTTGTAGGCACACTCAGCATTTACGTTCCCAAAAAAAAATCTACAAAAGCCTTTAATGCAAAATATGAGTGTTCTGAGAATCAAAGCTTGAAATTGATGCAGGAGCATTCTTCAAAGCTTATAAGACCCATGAGTCTTATTTCACATTTACTAAAGGGAGTGGGTTCCCTTAATCATTTTATTTATTTTCCTAAGTTTAGTTGAGCTGAGGGGATTTTAATTGTTAAATTTATTTATGGAGATTATGTCGTGAATGTAGAGATCTTAGAGACAATTGAGTAATCCTAGGAAGAGTGAGGATTTGAGAAATTTAAATGATTAATTTGGGATTTTGTTTGAGAAAAGAGTGGAGCTAGAGAGGTACTTTGGGAGAGAGTGAGAGATTGTTGGATCTGAACTAAATTGGTTCATGAATCTGTTTTTGTATAAATTGTGATGTTTTGAATAATTTGAGAGGTTAGCCAGGGGTTAGCGAGAGGTTAGCTAGAGGCTAGCTCAGGGCTAGAAAGCAAGAAGATATTAAGAGCAAGAGTGAAGAGTTACGAAGAGCAGTAGATGGATTTTATGGAAAAGAACTGAAACAGTCAAAGGTGTGACTAGTTTCCTTGTAAGTATTTTATAAAAATACAAAAAGAGTGTGGATCTGTATATATCATGCGTGGGAATTTGTGTTTGTATGTGTTTCAATAGCCTTATGGTGCATTGACTGTGAATCTAAGAAATACTATGGAATTTGAGTTGAATAGCATGAATGACTCATGGAATTTCTTTTATGGGATTAGTATTTAATTGTGTAATAAAACCTGTGTATAGGCATGTAGAGGTCAGGATTTCCCTTTTAAATGGATGGAGGGATTATCCAAAAGTGAGCATAACTAGTTTTCATAGTAGACAGAGGAATATTTATAATTTTCTTTTATAGTGGAGGATGCACGATTTTTCTCGATTTGCTAAAGGACTGTAAAGAGACAATGAAGGATGAAAGAACGATGGAGATTAAGTCACATTGTTGAAAATGGAAGATCGATGACGTGGAAAGAATTAAAATGACAAAGAACGGGAAATGTTGGATTGGCTAGATCGATGGATAATAATGATGGAAGAGGAATGGCAAAGGAAACATCATAGCCATCCGATGGGAGGAGATCCACAATGATTGCATGGAAACTTTCGAGCAAGTTGCCTCAACTAGTGGACTTGAGAGAATCATTAAAACGAGTTTAAAGTCTGGAGGTGATTGGACCGTCCGTTGAAAGGTGATCAGACACATATCGCGTGCCAACAAGCACAGATCTTAATTCTGAAAACGTATGCGATAAGGTTTTGTACAATGAGACTAAAACCTCATTGAGATCCAGCCATCCAAACTGTTTGTTGGTTGAATGATCAGATGGTAATCGTGCTCAAGTGTGAGTTTGGGTTAACATTTCTGGTAGACCCGATATGTTATGAACTGGGGTTTATCTCCTTTTGGGTTCTGGCCATATGCGTTCAAAGAAGGACCAACGGTGATTGGTCGGGTTTCGTTGTGTTTCTGCCAATTAGAATGCTTCTAATATATACGTGGGCCCATAACCCATAGGTCCACATGCTAATTTTGTAAAGATGCAACTTTTTTGTATCAAAGTAGCTAAGCTATCATCATTTTTTGGTATCAAAGCTAGACTAATTCTTTGTGGAGATTGGTTGAGAGGTTGAATTTTATTATAAGCATATATATAATTTGCATTGTAATGGATCTAATACAAAGTGAGAATAGGACGCAATAATTTATGCATAGAGGAAATATGAGATGTTGCAGACAATGAGGACTTCAACATTTCATCAAAGGCAGATTGTGGAAAATATTTGAGAAAGATAGGATTAGGTAAAGGTTTTACAAGTTTTAAAAGTTTTAATTATATGTGTAGGTGAATGCAAGTAGAAAAGAGGTAGGAAGATAACCTTATGACAGGAGCAAGCAAGAGTGTATGTGTAGTACAAACACTTGAGGTAATGGAATTCTCTTCAATTTTTATTCAAAAATTATGAACCTGTATTGATAGTCAATGGACAAGAAATTGTCTTGGAAGGACATAGTGGAACATTAATGGATAGGGCTCTTACTAAAGAATGTACTATGGAAGATAGTAGAACAGAGATTTATAAAGAGAATTCAGCCCAAGGAGGTACAGTTAGTCCAGAAAAGGCTATGAAGAGGAGAGGAAAAGAGGACAATCGAGAACTTAAAGAGAGGTTGGTAGAGACTGATGCACAACAAAAAATTGAAGATAGTGTTATTTGTACAAATTGCAAAAAGAGTAAGGGTGAATGTAATCAGCAACTTGGAAAGAGACAGTCAATCTTAGAGGATGAAGGCAAGGATGCTTTCATGAACTATGTGTTTGCAGTAAGCAGCAAAGGAGTTTAGTGGAATGTGATATTCATGGTGTTGATAGTATTTGTTACTGTTCTAAACGGGACTCTACAATGGAATGAAAAATCTATAGTATGTGGTGATTTTGTTTCATGTATAGAAACAAAGAGAATTAGAGATTGGCAGATTTTTATTGAAAAGAGGGAGGAATGGAAAAGGAAACTTAGTGGCTTACAAATTTGTAGGGAAGAAACGGGAAGAATGAAAAGAAGTGTGAAAGGAAGGAAGCCCAAAGAGAAGAGTAGAGAACAGAATTCAGAAATTAGACAACACCTAGAGCAAAGTGAAGACCAAGAACACTTTTTCAAGAGAAGACAACATGACAAGTTTGACATGTCATATGCATATGAAGAGGATGACAAATCAGAGAAAACGTGGAGCAGATTTAATGAGGAAAGAAATGGAAAATGTAATGTATTTTCTGATTTTGAATTATTAATTGTTGAATGTTGTTTTCAGGATGAAGGACAAGTTTCAGGATGAAGGACAAATTGCACTTGGAGATATGTTTGCACAAGTAAACATGAATGAGTATGTAAGTTCCATAATTGCAGAAAGACAGTTTTCCTTATGGACACAAGAATATGAGAGTAAGAAACTAGTTGAATCAGAAGTTTGGGAAGAAGGAAGGAAAGTTAGCATAGCTCTTAAACAAGTCATTGTAGAAGAGAAATAAGATTGCAAAAGATGTGAAATTACAGTTCATGAAATTTTTTTTATTTTTGATACAAAGAAGATTTGAATATCGAGAGCTTATTTTGAATTTGCAATTGAAAATTGGGATGAACAGTTCAGTTAAATTTAATAGGAATATGGAGACAATTGAACAAAGTTCAATAACTAAATTATTTGCAGCTGGTGGACAGTATGTGGTTGAAAGGCTATATGTTCTTGTATTAAACAAGAAACAATCTTCTTTTGAGATTGGGAGGATTTTACTCAAGATATTGGATAGGTGGATGGTAAAAACTACAAAGGTGATGAGCATGAGGAATTGTCAAAGTCAACAAGTCAAGGAAAGATGGAAGGATATACAAGACAACATAAAGAAAATGGTTTATAGGCAGAAGAATATGTTGGCAATTGAGTCAGAAATTAGAATATACAATCAAGTATAAGACAGTGGAAAATACATAAAGTTGGAGCTCAATTCTATTGAGATGATTACAAGACAGCAACAAACAAAGGAGTTGAAATTTATGTTGTTTGAGGAGTTTTTTATGTAAGATATCAGCACCAAAAACATTATGTAAAGGAGAAGCTTATGAAAGCATAGCAAGAGGACATCCACAACACAGAGCTTGGCATCAAAGGGAAAGAGAGAAGGCAGTAAATGCACCTGCAATTGAAAAAGGTCGGACAACCAGTTGGAAGATGAAATCTGATGAAGTTTACAATAGAGGAAGTGGAAAGACTCATGAACAGGAGTCCATGAATTATTTCAACTTGGGGAGTCCGATGCGGGAGCATTCTCCAAAGCTTATAAGACCCATGAGTCTTATTTCACATTTACTAAAGTGAGTGGGTTCCCTTAATCATTTTATTTGTTCTCATAAGTTTAGTTGAGTTGAGGGGATTTTAATTATAAATTTATTTATGGAGAATATGTCATAAATGTAGAGATCTAAGAGACAATTGAGTAATCCTAGGAAGAGTGAGGATTTAAGGGATTTAAATGATTAATTTGGGATTATTTTTGAGAAAAGAGTGGAGCTGGAGAGATACTTTGGGAGAGAGTGAGATATTGTTGGATTTGAACTAAATTGGTTCATGAATCCGTTATTATATAAGTTATGATCTTTTGAATAATTCAAGAGGTTAGCCAGAGGCTAGTTAGAGGCTAGCTAGGGGTTAGAAAGCAAGAAGATAGTAAGAGCAAGAGTGAGGAGTTAGGAAGAGTAGTAGATGGATTTTATGGAAAAGAACTAAAATAGTCAAAGGTTAATAGTTTCCTTGTAAATATTTTATAAAAATACCAAAACAGTGTGGATTTGTATATAGCATGTGTGAGAATTTGTTTCTGTATGTGTTTTAATAGCCTTATGGTGCATTGACTATGAATCTAAGAAATACTATGGAATTTTTGTTGAATAGCATGAATGACTGATGGAATTTCCTTTACGGGATTAGTATTTAATTGTGTAATAAAACCTGTGTATTGGCATGTAGAGATCGAGATTTCCCTTTTAAATGGATGAAGGGATTAGCTGGAAGTGAGTGTAATTGTTTTTCATAGTAGACAGAGGAAAATTGAGAATTATGTTCTATAGTGGAGGACACAGGCTTTTTCTCAATTTCCTAAAGGATTGTAAAGAGACAGTGAAGGGTGAAAGAACGGTGGAGATTAAGTCACATCATTGAAAATGGAAGATTGATGGCATGGAAAGAATTAAAACAGAAAAGAATGGGAATCGTTGGATCAACGAAATAGACAGATAATAATAATGGAAGAGGAATGATGGAGGAAATATCATAATTGTCTGATGGGAGGAGATCCCTGGTGATCGCGTGGAAACTTGCAAGCAAGTTACCTCAGCTAGCGGACCCAAGAAAATCACTAAAAAAATTTTAAATTCCAGAGGTGATCGAACCATCCGTTGAAAGGTGATCGGACGCATATTGTGTGCCAACAAGTGTAGACCTTAATTCAGAAAACGAAAGTGATAAGATTTTATACAATGATATTAAAACCTCGTTGAGATCCAGCCATTTAGACCATTTGTTGGTTGAATGATCGGATGGAAATCATGCTCGAATGTGCATGTGGGTTAACATTTCTAGTGGACATGATATGTTATGAATTGGTGTTTATCTCCTTTTGGGTTCCGTCCATATGCGTTCAAAGAAGGACTGGGGTGATTGGTCGGGTTTCGTTGTGTTTCTGCCAATTAGAATTCTTCTAATATATACGTGGGCCCATAATCCACAGGTCCACGTGCTAATTTTGTAAAGATGCAGCTTTGTTATATCAAAGTAGCTAAGTTGTCATCAGAAACCTTCCTCAGTGCGATAAAACACCACATGCTCATAAAGAAATCTCGTGTTAAATGATATAGGACTCATGATATTTGACAATATGGATATGTGCATTACTTATAATTAAAATATTGCAAAAGAAAATACATAATATTTAATACTAAAATATTAGCAATAAAAACGTTATATATAATTAAAGTGTCTACAATAATATTGTATCGGTCCACTTGTTATCTTGGTGTTATTGCGAAAAATAAATATAAAGGCCTTCAATACAAATGTTGGTGGACTCTAGCTCACACTGCATGTGGAGGAAGTGTGTCCATAGATAGTGTACATGAAAGAAGTGAACAGAAAGCATGAACTTAGATAGCAGTGTGGGAAAAATGTGTACCCCACTATAGAGATGGGTAGATACATATCATTTAGGGCTAAAGTATTAACAAAAATCCTATAATTACATCACTTCTTGGATGGCATTGCAATTATTTAATACTAAAGTACCAAGTGCGGGGATTCACATATTGAAGCTTCATCTGCACAATGGAATTTCCTTGCACTTCCGCATATATGCTAATTTGAAACATTATTTACTATTGAAATTTACTTAAATAGCAATAGTATAGATTATTTACAATTAAATAATTATCAACAGTATGTGCATAAACAATGCTAGCATCCACACAATGCAAACTTGAAGGCTTTTTTTGCTGCACACAAAGCTTCTAATCAATGAAATACGGTTTTGTACACAACTTTGAGTGCACTCCAATCTAATTTTACAATCTTGACTACTAAGATGCATTATATATAACTAAAGTATTCACAATAATATTAGCAATACAAGTGTTTAGTTGAAAGTACGTACATCCACACAAAAAGCATTTTCCCACAAGAGCATAAACATACAAATATTCAAAACATTATTTACAATAAAAATATTATCAATGATGTGAACATAATCAGTGTTATTATCCACAAAACTTTTACTAAATTTAATGTTAATATAAATTGTTTATAACTAAAATATTAGCACTTAATGCAAAGTGCGGACATCCATACAAAAAGCATTTTCGCACATGAAAATGTTCAAAATATACAAAATATCAGCAATAACTTCCTATATGTTAACCACTTACTAAAATAGCCACTCACTCTCGTAGGGTCTCCACATATAACATGTACAGAAGAAGTTACGCGGACCAAGCAACTTGGAAAATGGGGACCTCTCTACATAATAGTATTATGTGTCTATATGTAGTGAGTATGGAATGTTGAAATATATGCCTATGTTTGGTCTTCATATTGACATATGTAATCATGATTTTATGTAATGAGAAAAATAAATTTGTTACTTTTTTCTTGAGGCATAGGTTTCATTCTCAAGAGAAATTTATTTTATAGGTCAAGCTCCCATTGAGAGCTTTAAGGGATTATGATTCATTGTCACATATGAAATATGCATTTGGGCATGTTACATATTGTGAGAAAATTTTATTTGAGTCAAAGAAAGAGTCAAAAGACCCTCCAACACCTTATCAATGTGCTTCAATGAAGTCAGCCCATCAAGAGGATGTGTTGGCCTTAGAATGATGTCAAGTCAACCTAAAAGCATTGGCGAGAAACCTATATATAGGAGGACTCAACCTCTCTCAAGAGACAAGACATCAAGCATTCACGTCAAGGAAACAAGTTTGAACAAGAAGGCTCTTAGATAGTGATGAAAAGGAGAAAGAAGACCAAGAATTTGGGATATGTTTTGAGATCAAATATCTCACACGTGAAAGGAGAATTAGGGCTCTCACTACTCTCTCACTACTCCAGGAAGATTGCATATTGCAATCACTCTAGAGGTTTGAACTTGGTTGGAAAAAGGATCATATTGAAGGCTGAATTGTTGAAGAAGAAGTAACTCACCAAGCAAATAAGAAACAAGGACTATTTCTCCATATTCTCACTCACACATGTAGTCTAGGGTTAATGCAGTAAGACCGAGTGCTAGTCAAGAAATTATAGATCTAAAAAAGAGGTTGAAGGAGAATTTGTTGCTATTGTAAGACAAGTTTGACTGAGGTTGACTTTGTGAAATATAATCTCATCAAGGAAAGGCATTGACTTGGTCTTACAGGGGTCTTGGTCAAAGGTTTAGGTCTTGGAATTCATCAATTAAAGATTCAATAAGAAGAAGGGGTCTAGGTCTTGCAATTCATCAATTAAAGATTCTAGAAGAAGAAGAATTCTTGTGGTTTTTCCTCTCATATTGGAGAGGTTTTGGCCTAGGATGATTGCCTATATCTTGTGTCCCGTATCTTATTTTCTTTGATGGTTTGGTAGATTTTGGAAAAAACTAATAATAATAAGCCAAGGAAGAAGCTAACTAAATGAAGTAATAATACATCATAAACAATTATCAAAGTAAGAGAGATCACCTTCACTTGATGCCCTTAAATTTCTCAACATGGTATCAGAGCTAAGGTAACAAGAAAAGGAGGATGGAGACCTAATCCTTCAACCATAGAAAGGCCAAAATTTGTTGACAAGAAAAAAGAGCTTTTGGGAATCATAGAAGGATTGTTTTCATCATTCCAAGAACTCAAAACTATACTAGCAACTGAGACTGAGAGTTTGGTACAACTTTTTTCTTCATTTAAGAGTTGAAATCCCCTAGAAAAATGTGATAAAGGAAATTCTAAAAGTAGGCAAGTCAGAATTAGTTCCTAAGATCATATCCTCTTCTTGGCATACTTAAGATCCCTCCATCTATGTGATAGAAAAAATCCGATATTCAAGACATGTCCTTGAGGCAAATCTACTCTACCCTACTTTACAAGTTCACTCCTATGAGGATAGAGTCCCTATGGCACTAAATTAGATGCACTCACCAAGCTCATATATTTTTTCTCTGAAAAATTAATCAATTGAAAGAAGACCAAATAAGGATCTAACTTCTAGAAAAGATCAACAAAGAATAGGTCATTTACAGTAGAAAAAAAAGTATAGTAATGATTTAATATGAAATGAGTATATAGTCTTGGTAAGAAGATCAAGGATCTGCAATATTATCTTCAAAATATTGGAAAAAGGGAGAGACAACTCTTGCAAACTTAATCTACCAGAAATACATGTCCCTTTAAGTTCTTTTAAATATAAATTTAAAAGAAAAGAAAAAAAGCAACCAACAAAACAAGCTCCTCTATATCAAATAGGTTACAAATTATTAAACATTATTTTTTTGGGTTACATATTAATAAACAATGTCTATTATTACAAACATCTAACATACGAAATTTTGCCAATACGCAACCATACCCAGCAAAGTTTAAAAGCGCTAAACCCCTTTCCAATCCGACCTGTGAACCGACCACCTCCAAACTGTGATTCAATACTTTATTTTGTGCACTGTTCATCACTATATAAGCATCCACTCATGTTCAATTGTCCTCATCGGTTTTTATATCATTCGGCTTCTTCTTCGATTGTCCTCATCACTTATTATATTATTCAGCTTTATATTCAATTATCGGGAAGGTTTTAGAAACTTCATTGAATTCCCAGAGGTAATTTCCACCCTTTTTTCGCATAATTGAGCTTATTTTAAACACGCAAATTAAAGTCAAACCTAGAAGTTCAAATCTAGAACTGAAATGAGTCTAATATGTGAACTTTAATGCAATGCTCATCATTTTGTTTATGCAGCTACGCAAAATTGCAGTTGACATTATGGCACAAGGAAATAACGAAGAAGCATGTGAAGTCGATCGGGTAAATGTTGTAGAGGCAAGCAACCCTAATCGAGTTTCTCACTTGAAGAATAAATTTGCTGGGTTGATATTTATGTGCAACTCAGCCACTAAGCAGGATTGTTTCCGATATCATGTTTTTGGAATGCCATCAGCAAAAATGGAGCTTGTACAAAAGGTCCATCCCGGAATGACGCTATTCTTGTTTGACTCCGACTTGAGATTAATGTACGGCATTTATAAAGCTGCATCACGGGGTGGCAATGAGCTAGAACAAAATGCCTTCACAGGATTCAAGAGGTCTTTTCCTGCTCAGGTAAATAATTTTCTCTTCTAACTAATCTGTGAATCAAGTTCCATCATTTCCTCTTGAGTACAGTCTTCCCTCCCGGAAGTAGAAGTGCTGGAATTATTCCATGAACCTGCAAACATGATGATGGGCCAACCGGAGGTGACGTATAGCATATGCCTAATGCCCATTTGCTGTACGTTTGCAGGTTCGCTTTCGTATTGATAGGGATTGCGTGCCATTGTCTGAGGATATATTCAAGAAGGCCATCAAAGATAATTATATCGATGGAGGAAACAAATTCAAGTTTGAACTGAGTGCGGAGCAGGTGAGTATCATCCCTTGATTAACATGAAGAATATAATTTATAACGTGAATCCATGATGTGGTGATTAATTGTATTTGTATTTTCTTTTGTCTTTAATGTGCAGGTGAAAAATCTGGCACGCCTATTTCGTTCCATCGACTCAAATGTTGCAAGAGAAGAGAGACATGTCAGGCAACATAAAATGAACGGACGTCTCAGTGATTTGGGTTTTGTTGCTGAAAGAGAGGAAAGAATGTTAAGGGAATCAAGATTGTCAAGAAATGGAGAGGTCGAAGGCTTCAGATTATCAAGGGAAGAAGCTATTTTAAATAGGGAATTAGAAAGATTGAGAGCTGAATATGAATATGAGAGAGAGGAAGGCCTGAGATTATTAAGGGAAGAAGGTATTAGAAATAGGGAAGAAAGATTGCGAAGTGAATATTTAGGTAATGCTGATGCTGGGCATGTGCCATATAAGCGATATGCCCTCTCTTTGCACACACATGATAACCCTCATCATCCAGATCCAGCTGTGTTTGAAAGGGAAATGCCGAATTACGGTGTTGAACGGCAACTTTCTCGACCTCCTCCGCCACGTGAAGGGCACATTAATACTCGTGATCCCCGACCCTCCCTTTATAACCCAGTACTAGCTGTCCCAGCAACAATGCCTGTTGAAAGAAATCATGTTCGTCTTTTATCTGGTGACCTAATTGTTGATCCAGTACCATTGGAATCCTATGGGACAGTCGATACGAGGCGATTACCACCCGGGGAACAGTCGCTACCAAGAAATGATTTGATACGTAATTTACAGTATCCTTCTAGTAATCCACAATCGCTACCAAGAAATGATTTGATAGGTAATTTACAGTATCGTTCCAGTAATCCACAATATGATGTGATCCAACAGAGAATCTATGTGGATATGAAGCAACGTGGTGCACCTCGGCCTCATGTTGATCAAGAGAGAATGGAGATGGATATGAGGCAGCACAATTGACAATTTGGTATTTGTCAACAGAGAATGGATGTAGATATGACGCAGCGCATCACGGATGGGGCGTATCCTGGTGAAATTTCCATCGCATCATATTCTCAAAATTAGGTCCATAATTTTGCGAATCATAAGTTAAGTAATTAGTTTAATATATATTAAAATACAACTATTTTTGGCCCTAACGAAAATGCAAGGGTAAAGTTTGACCATTCTTTTCTTTGGGCCAATTATAAAATAAATGTTTTTTTGGGTGAACTTTTCTTACACAAATCATAAAACATAATCTAGATATTTGTAAGGCATTTATACACCACCCTTAATGTAAGAAATCCAATAAAGAACAAAAAGATACTATTCACAAAGACAAAAAGAGAATATTCACAATTTACTACTAATGGTGGTTAACGTCCATTGAGACCAAATTTTGGTCTATTGGACCTAAAGAAACAAATTATTTAGTTTGGTTTAAGATTTTATTTTTATGCTCAAAAGGCTTGGATAGAAGCTTCCCAAGCTGACTATAATCTTGACATCCTAAAAGGCTAGGAAGGTCAGTATTGCGGCAAAGATTATGACACTCAGATCTAATGTGGTTGTACATGGGGCACTCTAAGAGAAAGTGGTTTTCATTCTCAATGTTCCTATTATCACAGAGATGGCAGATTCTTTCCATCCATGGTGTTTTAGGAACTGCCAGATGACCTGTTTCACTATGGAGCTCATGAAAATTCGTTGGAAGTTTTTATATAATATTATTGGAAAATAAATAAGAAATACAAATTATTTTAACTTCAAATTCTATGTTTTATTATTTTAAATTTTTAAAATTTATCTATTTTAACAACTATATTAATAATTTTAATGTGAATAAGAGAGGAAATTGATTGTTTTCTTTCTTAATTTATTTTATTGAAATAGAGTTATTTGGAATTTAGTTTATTAATAGTAATTATTTATTTTATTATTAGTAATTAAAGATTAAAAATTGAAATTTATTTTCAAAATAGTTATCTTTTTTACTGTTCTAAATGAAACTATTCATAAAATTAAAAAATTTCATATCAAGAACAATATCAATAACAATTATATTGAATAAATTATGGTGTTTTGGGTATATATTATTTAAGTTATAAGGTTTTTCTATCTGAAAACAACTCCCCGAGCTGCCACCTTGTACTGCCTTGTCACCATTTGATCCATTTGATCTGATGTTAGATGATTGAAGCTTTTCCAACCCTTGGATTAATAGTTAGAACAAAAAACCCTAATAGCTAGGCTAGGTTAGGTAAATGAGGAAAGAATTGTATAAAAGTAGGGTTTCTACCTTTGTCGAGCACAACCATCCCACTGTATAGGTAAATATTCCTTTTTGTGTTTTTGTTTTCTTTTTCTTCGTTGTTTCTATAGCATTCTCTTCATGCTTTTCTTGTCTTGGTGATGAGGAAAAACAATAAAGAGTTTTGTGGTTTGGACAGGGTTTCAAATTCAGTTTGAGGATGCAGGGTTGCTTTTTGGGTTAACCCTCATTTCAACAGTGTTTAGGTAATCTACAAAATATTCTTATCAATTTTGCTTGCCATAAGCTATTATTTTTAGGGAAAAGCTCTTAAGGCATTCAGGTTATTGGTCATTCAATCGTTAAGGCATTCAGGTGATTGGCCATTCAATCGTTATGAGAAGGAATTTGAGAGAAAAGGGACGGTCCTGAGGCAAGTTAAGTCATGCATGCCTCATAACACACTTCAACCTTGTGAAACATGAAAATTTTGTTACTGTTTCAGCGTTCTATACTGCTCACAGTACAACAATTGGCTTGAAATTTTAGAAGATTGGACTTTACCTATGACTTACCTGTTGGAAATATTGTTTTATTTTGGGATGGTGAATAGCAACCCTCAAAATTAACTCCATGCTCATTAGGGATGTCCATTTCTTTGGAGAATGCAACAATTTCATGGAATCACAATGTAATCCGATAAATTCTACATAGAGAGGAAGCCATCTCGAGATGGGATTCTTCGAAAAATGAAGGCCTAAATCCCTAAAACTCAACTAGAATACATTCTTCCTTACCATTTGAAGCTCCTAAATCTCTTTATATTGTAAATGGATGTTACCCAACACTTTTTAAGGTCACAAAACATCTTTTAGCATGTCACAAAACATTTGGTACCATTTATTTTTGTTGTGAAGAGTAGAGATTTCTCGAGTTGCATTAAACATGTAGTAAAGTTATATTAATTGATTACTTGTTCTTAAAAACAATAAATTATGTTGCAAAGTAAATAGTTATAAACTATACAACATCTAGATTGCACAACATATCACTTCTATTTTCATCTATGTTTGTCTTTCATATGCTACCACCTTAGGACATTTCCTTACATCTATTGCCATAGCTAGTTATAGAGTGACAAATAGAGTGGATCCCCATTAAGAATCACATGTAGCCAATTACAGTGTGACAAATAGAGATAATCCCCATGGTTAAGAATCATGTTGCATGTTCTCTTAAATATATATGTTCAACCCTTATAGCAATTAATTTTTATAATTGACAACAGTAATAATAATTTTAAATAAAATTATAATTTTGTTAATTTTAGTAAAAGTTTAATTTTCACAATTTGAGATGTAAAAGTGTTTTGATGTTTATTATAGATTTATGTTTATTGGAATCTACTGGAAATTTAATTCAACGGTAGTAGGCAAGCTTGGAAAGCAATAGTTTTTAGATAAGATTTTGCCGAAATCTTGCAGAAATTTTTGGAAATCCAGGTTATAATTATCAAGCTTTAAAATTTTAGATACCCCAAGGGTTCCAAATCTATTTTCATCATAAAAAAAAATGATTTAAACATTGCTTATTTTATTTTTTTAATAAAAAAAATATCTCATTTTAAACATCCTTTAATTTATCATCCACACTAATTTTGGAATTATAAAAAATAATAAAAATTTCTAAAAAATAATTATATTAATATTTTTAGTAATTAATTGAATTCAATTTTGTTAATTAATATTATGTAACCAATACCTTGAGAATGCTCATGCCAAGAACAATAATTTTAAAAGTAATGAAAGAATTAATAGATACGTGTAACAATATATATATTAAAATTTTTAACCATTAATTGTATTCAATGTTATTAATTAGTATTATGAAACCAATACCATGAATATGCTAATACCATAAGTAGCATGACATGAAGTGATATAAGTATGAAGTGATATTATTATTTTAAGTGTGATTATTATGTTTTTTTTTTTTGCGCAATGACATCTAGTTTAGGTCCAAAATTATTAATTGATTTTTATATTAGAGGAGTCGTCTACGGATGTGGAGGAATTGTTTGGATGGCCAAAAGTGGTAAGAAATTGGACAAAAAAAATTAAAAAATCTTGAAGAAATACTGTTTGAATTTTTTACAGTGGAAATAGATTCAACACCATCAAAAAAATCTACAACACCTAAAATTTTAGAATTTAACAATTATAATTTAAATTTACAAAAATCCTTACCAATTTTCTTTAAATATAACTAGAATTTCCATAACTTAAAATACTGCCACACTAAATATTTCTTTGTATATTTGCTTGTGGCATAGGTAACCTTCGGTGTTGAAGTTCCCAAAGTGGTGACGTCCTGAAAATCTCGAGGCTCGACGTCACCAGCTGTAACAAGAGGAAAAGCGTCTAAGGACAAATATTGAAGTTCCCAAAGTGGTGACGTCGGCCGAACGTCACCACCATAGCTGCATATGTCGACGCTCGACGTCACCAGCTGTAAGGAGAGGGAAAGCGTCGAGGACAAGCATTAGATGAGGGTTTATCTTAAATTTTTTTTGTTAGTTAATTTGCTAATCTTATTCGATATGATATTAAGGATATCTTATTATCTTAAGAGAAAATGCATTAGACGTGTATTCTATTCACTACCGATGTTGTGAGCCCTTCAATTATGACATGATTAAATAGATAAAGCAAGAGAAATGTACTAGTGCTCTTATAATTTCCAGTTCAGTTCCATTGCATATTGTCACACACAAATTAAAATATAGAATTTTAATGAGGTCAAATGTTGAATTTAATTAAAGGATAATTTTTATGTCTATGCAGCTACACAAAATTGTAGGGACATTATGGTAAAAACAAATTAAAAAAAGTCCAAACAAGTGTGAAAATGTAGAAGGATGTAGCAAATGCAAGAAATCCAAATCGACTCTAATGTGAAGAATAAATAAAACATCTACATCTCACCATAGTGCACCTCATCATGATTAACAATAGATAAAGTCCAAACAAGTGTGAAAATGTAGAAGGATGTAGCAAATGCAAGAAATCCAAATCGACTCTAATGTGAAGAATAAATAAAACATCTGCATCTCACCATAGTGCACCTCATCATGATTAACAATAGATAATGAATAAAACATCTGCATCTCACCGTAGTGCACCTCATCATGATTAACAATAGATAATGAGGAGACTTCGAGTAACCTTATGAGTTTTGCCCTTTTCACTTTTCCATCAATAAATTTTCACTGTGAATGTGAAGTATATGAGAATATCTTATTTATGTAGTTAGTTTTTTTTAATTTAATTATAATAATTTTAAATTAATTTATATAAACTGAAATGAATTAAATACCATTAACATATATTATTGGAGCCTTTGGATGGTATCAAATATATTTCTAGTCAATCCTTGATCAATTATCATACTCATTTGAAGTTTTCTTATATTAATAGAAGCCATGTTATTGAATTACCCATGTGGTCCCCACATGGCCTCCACATGTCCCTCCCAAATCAGAAATGCAACCCACTGAGTTAGATCCACACAATGTTGATCTCTTGCATTGTCACCCATAATGTTTTAATGCTTCTTATAGAGAAAATATGGTAGGCGGTGAGCAATAAAGGTGGAAGCAAGGTTCCATAATGGGACCAGCCAAGTCATCCAAGCCTCCACCAGCGCTCTCATTATGTTATAAGGTGCAAAAGTATTTGGGATGAGTCGTAAGTTGTGGGAAGTAGAGAATGTCCCAACTAGACCCCACTCTTTGCCATTAATTTTCCCAAATCTAACTTAAGGAATTGGCTTACTTAATTGAGATTAATTGAGGTAAATTTGTTCTCCTCTAGTGAATTTTAGAAAAATCATTTGATGGGGGTTAAGATGATCTTATGCATCAATTGAGATTACATTATGGCAGTTGATTTCTCTATGACAATCTAAGGGGAAATCAATGGAATTTGGAGAAGAAATTGAGACACAGATTTACATTGAGAGCAAGGGTGTAGTGATACTGTGAGGTCATCAGTAGATTGATATTAGCAGTGACTGAAGGAAAAAGATATGAAGGAAACTCTTCATAGTGATTTCTAGTTTCTTAGAGTTAGAGGGAGATTGATTTTATTTGCAGAGAGGGCCTAAGTTTCTAGAAGTGCGAATTAACTCGGAGAGGCCGAGTTACTAGATCAAGGAGAAATTTTCCATAGAGATCGATTTTCCATAGAGAAGTTTTCTTGGGGTAGTAGAAATTTAGAGGAATTCGTGTTTATTTTCCGAGCTAGTGTGAGTTTCAAGTGAGGGTCGAATTGCCACAGTAGCGTGTGTGATTCGATACAATGAGCCAGAGGGAGGCTGAATTGGATCGGAGGGGCTGAGTTGTCACTGGGAAGCTAAATTGACTAGCAAAAGTGATAGAAATAATTTTATGTAGGTTTGTTAATTTAGGGAAAATAGTTGTAATTTTTAATCACAAAATTTTGCAAAAGAATAAATAAAATACTCATGTGCAGAACTAATCTTCCCCACACTCTCCATGGACATTTGTCCAAAATTAGCAGTGTTCATTGTTTGTGTGTGTGCCATATTTTCTTAGTTCCTTTGGTTTATTTACTTTCTTTGAAGTTGCAGTAGTCGTGTTTAGTATTTGTTTCATACTAATTGCTGAAGATAAATAATCAAATTTGACATGCGAATAATAACTAGTAACTGCGATAGTATTAAAATATTTTATGGTATCAGAGAAGATCTCAAGGGAGAAGAAGACTTTGCATAGGCACAGGAAAAGAAAAACTGAGGGTTTGAAACCTCATTCATGTTCTTCATTTTTTTTGGGTTTCACTTATTTTTGAGGGTTTGTAAAATAGCCTCGGTAAGTTTATCTAGACAGACTGGATGGAACCTCAAACTTTTGCATCGAGAAAGCGAAAATTTCATTATTATTGGAAGAAAATGGCATGAAGGAGTATGCGCCCAATGTGATAGTTGTACCAATGGATCTGGAAGAACTTTCAACATGCCAGAAGGAAGATGTCAAAACACAGAGGATAATGCTTGATGGAGTCAAGGACCACATAGTTTTACATATTAGTAAGTTGGATACAACAAAGAAAATGTGGGATGTTATTTTGAAATTGGTCGAGTATGCTAGCACTAACTGGAAGATGCTACTTAAAGAAAAGTTGATGAATAAGGAGTTAGAGAGTACTTCTCTAGCTATAAGGAGGAGGACCTCATATTTTGTATCTAGATGGGGAACAAATCTAAGTGAAACTTAGTTGCAAGAGGGATTGTTAAGTTTCATAGGGAGAATGACAAGACAATTTCGATTAATGATGTGTTGCAAGCGTTAGGCTTGGGTATGAACTTGATTTGCATATCTATCCTTCCTGATAAAGGGTATGATGCTCTCTTTAGAAGGGTGTAGGTTTTGTTGAAGCGCGAGAAATGGAAATCACCTATAGTTATTGGAGTTAGGAGTGGCCAGTTGTACAAGTTGCAGATGGACACTCCTAAGGCACTAGCTAGAAACAACATTCTAAGGTATCATGGGGAGTTATGGCATAAGTGGATGGGCCATATACATCATGGAGCACTTAGATTGCTTTGTGAAATGGTGAGAGGTGTTCATGAGGTGAGCATAGAGCATGATGGTCTTTGCAAAGGATGTGTTTTAGGGAAGTTTGTGAAAGAATATTTTCCAAGGAGTGATACCAGATCAAAGGGTACCCTCGAATTAGTGCATTTATATATATGTGAGTCATATCTATGAAGTCTCTTAGTGGATATGAGTACTTCATGACATTTATTGATGATTTCTCTAAGAAGACCTGGATATACTTCTTGAAAACCAAGGATGGGGTCTTTAGTTTCTTTCGGGATTTTAAAGCTCTAGTGGAGAATGCGATAAGTGGGAAGTGCATGGTTCTTCGATCAAACAATGGTGGTGAATACGCAACTAAGCAGTTCCAAGTGTTCTATATGAGGGCAAGAACCAAGAGACAATGGATAGTTCATTACAACCCATAGTAGAATGGGGTTGGTGAGAGGAAGAATCATTTTATTTTGGAGGTAGCGATAGAAATGTTGCATGACTAGGATCTTCCATGCTATTTATGGGTAGAGCCGTGAAGTACAAAAATATACATACAAAACAGTGTTCAACATAGAGCGTTGGGAAAGATGACACCATTGGAAGCATTCATAAGGAAGAGGCTAGATGAAAGTCATTTTAGGATATTTGGTAGCCTAACAAATTGTCACATTGCAATAGACATGCATTCAAAGTTAGATCAAACTATACAGACATGGTACTTCAATGGGTATAGAAACACCACAAAGGAATATTGAATATTCACTCTAGGGACTAGGAGGATTATTGTCAGACAAAATGTCAAGTTTCTAGGGGACAAGGCATATAGGAGGTCTAGAAAGTTTCCAACAACTAATTATTAGAGTGAGCAACTAGCATAAACTCCTAGAATTAAATATCAAGATCAAGAGAAATAGAGAACGAGTACAATGACTAGTATGAACACTAGTTCAAGTGCAAATGTTCCCATTTCAAAACAAGGTCACCTATTTCAAACTCATTACTCCCCATAGACTTCTTATCGAACCATATTTTAATTTGGATTTGATGGAGACTAAATTTTCCCTAGCCTTCTGCCTTCATTTATCAAGTTTAAGAAAGGTATCGATATTGTTTTTCATCGCAGGACAAAGTGTACCTCAATATGCTTGTGATAACTGTAAGGTAGGAAGGTATAGGTCTGGAGATAGGATTACTTCCTTCCCATATACCAGGAAGTAAGGAGAGGTTCCAAGAGATGGTTTTGATGTTACATGATCAGCCCAAAGGGAATTAGTTAGGGAATTGTACCAATTCCTCTCATGTGATAGTAAGGTCTTCTTGATGATGCATATTAGTCTTTTGTTAATGGATTTAGCTAAGTTGTTTCTTTGGGGGTAATAGTTAGTGGAATGTTTCAAAACAATACCATTTTCCAAGAAAAATCATACAATTAAAAGATGAAAAGTAAGTTTCATTATCAAACACGAGGGAGGTGGTAACACCCAACATGGTTATGATATTCTAATTAATTAAATGAATTACCTCTTGATCGTTGATCTGACGCAGCAACACAACTTCCACCCACCTTGTGAAATAATTTGTGGTTGTATGTGCTTGAGTTATTTTTGTGAATGAGGTTTTATTTCCCCAATTCCATCCAACCCCCACTACTGAAGAAGGATCCCCAACTACGATGGAATGGAGTGGTGTAGTTCACCATGATTCCCTTCCAGCACACTTTTGATAGATAGAGTGTTTTTTCACATAGCCATGGGAATCTTTGAATAAAGTAGGCCAATAAAATCCATCCTTCATGATCTTCTATGTTGTCATGTCACCGACATAGTGTCCTCCTACCGATCTGTCATGCAACTCCTTTAACACCCTTTTGGCTTCATCAAATTCTAAACATTTAGGTAGCATGTCATTGTTGTGTTTACAAAAAATATTCCCCTGAACCAACTGGTAGGAGGTAGCTTTAAGTTTAGTATCTCTTCGCTTTTCCTTTAACTATGTGAGAAAGTTTGAATTCCAGATCATATTCCTAGAGGCAAGTTATCCAATTAGCTCTTCTTTCATCACATTATGGTTTTGAATGTAAGGCTGAAATTTTTCAACGACTTTATACATTGTATATGCTTGTTTTTCCATATTGGGATAGTTGATGTTTGAACCTCGCAAACCATTACTCATGAAAGATATGGGTCGTTCATTACCTTTATCATCTTCCTATGTGAGCATCACTTCTAGTGATGAATATGAAGAAAAGGTATAAAATATGAAATCCTTACTGAAATCGCGGCTATAGAGAGAAGCGGATTCAACAATATCATTCTTAATGCGATCAAAAGCTTTCTTCTCTTCCCGATTCCATTTGAATATCGAATCCTTGTTTATCATGTTCTGCAAAGGCTTCACTATCTATGAAAAGTCATAAATAAACTTACAAAGAAATTTAATCTTACCTTGGAACGACTACATATCCTTATTTCCGGTGGGATGCAGGATCTACATGATAGCCTTCACATGTTTAGGGTCAACTGTGGTACCACTCTTAGTTATAACATGTCCCAAAATGTTCCCTTTAGAAACTGTGAAAATGCTTTTCTTTGGATCGAGTGATATTTCGTATTTCTTGCAGTGCTCAAAGATTTTCCTCAGGTGATGTAAATGGTATAATCTTCTTTTTAGAATATTTTTACATCATCGAGATAAAATACCACACTTTGGCCATTGAACCCTCTAAAATTAACATCCATCTCCCTTTGAAAAGTATCTCCAACATTAATGAGGTCAAAGGGCATGGGTCGAAAGGGAAATGTCCCCCACTTTGTTATGACCGTCATCAGTCGATTTGGTTCAACAACCAACACTTGATTGTAAGTACAAAACCCATCGAGTAGAGAAAACTTTTCATATCTGGAAATTGTTTGCAAGATATTCTCATGGAGGGGATAGGATAATTATCTTTCTGAGAGGCTCGGTTCAAGTTTTGGAAATCGAAGCATAACTGAAACAATTTGACCCTGGCTTTTATAGTTATTATGTGTTGAATGATACAGGTTTCATGTTTTCAAATCATTGTACATCTAGAAAAATACATCTCAATACATCTTGAAAAAATCGTTGAATGCTCGTCTCTTAATGGGCGAACTAGAAGTACAGATGTTGATAAATTTTCATCAATTTTTGTCCCAAGATTTATTTTCTCATTCAATAACGTGGAATTTTGAGTCTTGGTATTAAGTGGTCCTTGAAGACAATTTTGCAAGTCAAAAAGCTTCTCCATAGCAACAACATTTTTGGGCATGGGGTTTCCCTTGCGCGTATCAGACTCTTCTTGCAAAAATATTTTGTGTTCTTCCTCATCTATTGATACATCATTGAAAACTTCTGTGTTGGTCATGAAATCTAGTATCTATTGATCATCATTAAAAACATGAAGGTTAGTCACATTATTTGGGATGACAGGTTTATAAATAATATCAATATAAAAATAATCAACAATGAAATTATTAATTCTAAGAACATATTTAATACCAAAAGCCTTAAATTTAAGAGATTAACTGTCATATTTATTGTTGATAACTTTCTAGGTGTGGTGATAAACAATTGATGGTGTTCCTTACCTATCTCATGATGATTGCTCAATATCCAATTACCTTTAGACATTCAACTTTGAGGTCAATAGCCTTCTTCAATCTAAGGATCAATTCCTCATAATCTGTAGTGTTGTTAGTACACTGAAATTCTAACCTACAAGAAAGTAAAAACTTATTTTCTTGGAGGTCCATCAAGAAAAAAACCAACATCAGCTCCATCTTTAGTCTTAGACCCATCCTAATATAAAGTCTAGATATCGCTACAATTAAGATCTAAACTAAAACTATTTACATCTAAAATATATGATTCATTACCATCAGTTGGAGGACACAGAAGAAGTTCTAGATGCATATATAATGAGATGGACGATTGTATTACTTCATAACACCCGATGTCAGTTTCCAAGTAGCACATCCCTAATTATTTTTAAGCAAAAATAATGGGCTCATTCGGTGCTTCCAACTCAATGACCATATTCTTCATATAAGGTTCATTGTTGACTCTGATTTGATTATTCTTCCCCTTTTAGGGGAGCCATAAATGGGACAACTCTGTAGAAAAGTACCGTTATAGCTTGCTAGACCAATCCCTACTTAGCAATAGTCCATATGCTTGAGGTATGTGAACAACTACAATGTATATGCATTGATGCACTCAAGAGTCAGAAGATGATCTAATTCTTACATTATTCAACTCTACCACGGCAAGAAATTAAGACCTATCAAGTTGGATGATCTTTAAATTTGTCTTTTCTAGCTCAATAATGATTTTCTTACAGACTAATAGGGGCATGACATTGGTAGATGCATTGAAATTGATAATACAATTGCGCACATTGTAATTAAAGATATCAAAATTTAACAAGAAAGGAGGAGTTGAGCCCCTATAATTGGAATTCATGACATTGACAATGGATTGAACATTGATAGGGGCTTTGGAATAACAAGAAGAAGTATCATTTGAAGGGATATAGGATTTACTAGTGGAATACATGGCAATGAAGTTTTTCTTGAGTCTTTTTCATGTCTTCAATAAGGTTATACCCAATATCAAAGGACACAATTTCCTCTTTAGATGGTTGAGTAGAAGAAGTAGGTTGCAAAGACTTACTAGTAGCTTCATGAATGTTAGAGTTACCTTTACTATTTTTTGAAGAGCTCTTCAAGGATTTTTTTGGTTGGAGACTTAGGAGTTGGAGTTGAAGGCTAGGTAGGGTTACTTGGAGGTAATATCATTCTCACTAAGGAATTCTTCTTTTCTTCCATTATGGTTCAACTGCCAAACCTTTTCTCCTCATATTATAAGTCTTTAGAGTATTAGGAGGAGGAGTTTCCCCAACATGGTATTCATGGATAAATTGAACTTCATCCCCTCGAATAACCTCGAAATCCATGACAAAAGATGTGAAATTATCATTAGGAGGGGAAACTTCCTCATCGACATCATTCACTCCTTATATTCTTCCCCAACTACTTGGTCCTCAAGCATCTTGCTCGCCATAGCAGTGATATTTTCTATACATTGGGGGCATGTCTTTTCTAAATAAGTGGTTTGGTGTAAGGTTCAGTATTTATCCATACTAGCTCTTTGACATTTAGATTTACATTAATATTCTGAGATGGCTTTTATAACAACTTGTTACTCTTCTTGATCCCTATATCTAACTTGTATCTGGACTGAGATCTACTACCATAGGCTCCATTAGTTTTATCCTCCTACTCTTGAATAATTCTCATTTTCCCTGTCTCTGTAACTCTAACAAGCTTTGAAGGGTTGTTGCATTAACCTCTACTTGCTTCTCCTGAGCCATTGCAAGTATTTCTTGAGCCTTAACCAACCTATCATTGTCTTCTTTGCAGCTTCCGATATCTACCCTCAAGCTCCTCAATGTATTTATTATGCCAGGAGAATATTCTTCCCCTTACTTCCCAACTAATCTGTAGGGAAAGTCATGGGAACTGTAGTCTACCATTTTTCTCGTCATCTTTGATTTCTCTTATTCCTGCAAGCATACCATGTCAGATAAACCAAATAGATACCAAAACCAAATTCATACCTTAGTGATATTCAGGGGAGGGTTATCTCATCTGCAAGATCAATCCACATCAACATGTACATGTATAATCATAAGAATATCCATGTAATAATATAACATCACAAAAACATCATGCATGATCATACCATCTTTATACCCTGATCCCATGTATGACAACCATAGCCTTGAAAACATCATACTTACCCAAAGAGAGAAAAACCACGCTCTGGTACCACATTGTGGTATCAGATATGACCCAAAGAGAGCACAACCAACTCTGATACCACCCTATAATGTACCTCCTCTCACATCTACCCATTTTCACAGGCTTACCTGGGGTAACTATGAGATGAGGGGTTACTATGATATGACTCAACTTCCTATATTACCTTAAGGAAGTTGAGTCGACACAACTAGACCTTACTAACTTCCCTAAGGATCCACAGGACCCCCAGGAGTAACGCAACCCCTCAAAGTTTTCAATCCCTAATAAAACTCACCTTTACCCTAACCTAGAGCCTCAGTCGCTTCGTTGCAAAGGCCTCCATGTGACTATGGGTTCCTAGATGCTCCCATAGGCTTGCATCAGTGCAATTGTGACCATTTTTTGCTAGCTTTGTGCCAGCAACTATGAGAATTAAGGTCATTTTCTAGAGCTAGGGTTTAGCCTCTACCCAGAAAGCTAGGAAATTTCCAAAACTCATAAAGGACATGAAGAAAATTCTTCTAAACCAAAAATTGGAACCAGGACTTAAGCTTACCATCGCTAACTAGTTTGACATTTTTTCAAACACGTGGTATATATGCAACCTACAAGTCATGAATGCAAGTATGAACATAAGGGACTGAGAACTTATATGAGGTCTAACAAGAAGGGTCACTACCTTCTCTCATTGGGTATCATAAAACCAATTAGGTCTTGGATTTATTATTCATTCAGTTACAAGTAAAAAAATGAATAGAGCCGTGACTGAGATCACTCATATAACCATGCTTATATCCATCATATAACCAGATAAATAAAAATCTAAGAACAATAATTAAAGCCACATAATAACAAGTACATTTACTCATAAAAGCAAGAGAAACTTATCTTTATCAAGCATAGGCAAAAGTAAATCAAGATCTGGACTTCCACGAACCACCCAACAATGGATTGGCTAAACCAAATATTTCTTTTAGCCAATCACCCATGCGCCATATTCCAAGCATGAATGTGGGATCTCATGGGATAAACCAATCCAAATACAACCAAGGGAATCCATAGGTCAAACCACCTCCACCCTCTCTATACCGTGCACATGTTAACAATGACGAGATCACAAAACCAAACCAAGCTTGGATGCCTAAGAATTCCTTCACCATCCTTGAGGAATTTTCTTGTCTCCACCCTCAGGCTTTACTTTGTATCCCGCCATTACCAGTCAATGGATTCCTGGGCCTTTAGTAATTTTCCTTAGACTACCTCACCCTAATTTTGAAACCATCAGGCAATCCAAAGCTCAAACCAATAACAATCCCATCACACCATGACTATCTGTAAATGGCAAGGCTAGGCTAAAATCCATTATTTGAATCTTGACAAAAACCATGCCAATGACAGCAAGAGAGCCAAATACCAACATGCACATACCATGCATGTCAAGACCATCTAGGAAATCACACATGAAATTTGTTACCTGCAAGTATTCCCATTTAAGTTGCTTGATCCTTTCCTTCCTTTCCTTTATTTTTTCTTCCTTTCCTTTCCTTGCTTTCCTACTTTCTTTCTCCTCTCGATGCTTTCTCCTCTCTGAGACAAATTCTAACACTAAACTGGCAAAAGGCTTACAAAAGATGTCAACTGATGCTTTGAGGTATTTTTATTTATGAGGTCTCCAATTTCTTCAATTTTCCATTATTTTCCATCATTTTCCTCCTCACAAGCAACCTGTGACCTTTCACCTTCCTTGTCTCCTAATTTCCATTATTTTCATTTATAATGTGCCAAAAATAGCTTTTTGCCTTTCCAAAGACTTATTCATTGTCTTTTCCAATTTCTCCTTAGCCATAAAATACAACAAGTGATGGCCACTAGCATATTTTTCCCAACATTTAGCTTGGAATAAGTGTCCCTTTCCTGTGGTCTTATTTTACCTTTATCAAATTTTATTACATGAACTTTAAGCCCGGGTTGTTACATCATATATTTAGCTAAAGCCTCAAAATAAAAAGAGTTTTTATCTTGAGATTTACTAGACAAGGATTGAGTTTTCTTACCATCAGTATTAAAATATTCATGTGTATCAAGCTCAAGTGCTTCTATTGAAATCATATCCTTTTCAACAATAATGGCCTTCACGAAATTCTCCACCAATGTGATATTTTCTTCCCTCTTCACGAACATTACAATATCATGTGGTATGCCTTATTATAATAATAAATAATGGTGGATTCATCGAGAACAACATCATTTAGGAACTTATTCAAGATGTAGTAAATCTCTGATTGAATTCCTTAACCTTTTCTTTCTAACCCGTCTTCAAGGAACTCAGCTCTGTGAGTAACATGGACCAGTCCTTAGTAAATTTTTCAACAAAAGATTTTCGAAACTCGTTCCAATTTTGGATAGAATCCAGAGGCAAGAAGTGATACCACATAACAGACTTATTCTCTATGGTATGGGGAAAAAATTCATGCAACATCATCATGTTGCACTCTCATCGTATGTAGAGAAAGATAGAAGTTACTGATATGATCTTTCACAGCGGTACCTTTATCTAGATCTTATTTCGGGAGATGTTTCTTAGGGTGTTGGGGCATGTCATGGAGTTGACATCAGATGTCCAAGGGAGACTGAGCCATCCAAGCCAGAGGTTGTCTTCATACCACTCTAAGTGGATTTTGAGCCATTTTGTTAGCATTATCCTCCATCACTTTCAGAACTAGACCTTGAAACTTCACTTTCTGGGTTCTCTTTGTTCCTCCTCGGGATGCTAAGATTTCTTAGATTTTTGAGATTTCTAAGGTTTCTCAGGTTTCTCAAATTTCTCTTAAGTCTAATATTTCTTTCATTCATCTTCCTCTTTATGTATGTTTACTTTATTCCTATTATTCCCTTCACCCCACGATATTTGAATACTCTCAACATTCTCACATTGGAAATGGTTCACATCCTCTAAATCCTATCCCCTTCAACCTTCTTCCTCTTCTGAGCCAAATGGGATTTCTAAACCTTTGATTAAATGTCTTTTTACCACATCTATGTAATCATCTAAAGTGATATTAATCAACTCTTCTACTAAGCCAACTAGGACTCCCTTCTGAGTATGATGAGACTTTGTAGAATTGCAGGAGGAAGGGAAGTTGTAACATGGATACATCCAAGGCTCTTAGAAAATTGACAGCTAGTATGGTTTAGGGCTATTAGTTTCTCATATGTGAGTTTGCAGAGAGGAAGACTTTCCTCAATTGGGGCATCTTCATGTGGGGGTTGTTGAGCATCAACTAAGGGACTGTCACTGAAAATTGGTCCTTGAGAAGGATGAGGAGGAGGTAAGGAAGGACTAAGATGAGGTTGATTGCTGGCTTGTTGAGAGGGTTTAGGATAGGGATGGGTATTCATGCTGACCATTTGATAGGAGGGTCCTCCTTCTAGTGCCAAAAATATATTAATAGACTGGAATGTTTTGCCAAATGCAAGGGGGTCTCCCTAGTGTAGAATCCCAACTAGACTCTAAGCCATTTGGTTTAGGAGTACCATTCATTATGTATGCCGAGGTCCCATTGTGTTGGTTAAGATTTACTTTAGACAGAAGATGTACTAATGCTAGAGAACAAATAAGGCTATAAAAAATGCAAGTGATTTATGCAAAATCAACATGTAAGACACTATGAATAGCAACAACATAATATTAATACATGAATCTTGAGAGAAACAGTGTTATAAAAGCTTCAAATCAAACCCATATAATATACGAAGATAATTTTATCAATCGTGAATAAGTTTGTGACCAATAACACTGTGAAAGGATAAGTAAGCACACAATCCTACAATGATATAATGCTCAAGTCAATAAAATAGTTCATTGACATAAATAGAAAGTAAACACATCATATACCATATATTCACCGCAAGAGAAATCCCACAATGTTAGATGACGCATGCAAGAATTGTACACCAAGGCTCATAAAGCTCGAAAGATTAAGCTGAAATATCCATAAATCCATCACATGAGAAGTCCATCAAATCCATAAGTGGAAGCATGAAATCACTTCTTGCACTTACCAAAAGATCTATTAGTTATAAAAACATATTCACAAGTGAGTCCAAAACCAAAAATATTTACATTGTGACATGACGTTATATTTATAGAATTTGGGTGACCTTTTGTCTACCCCTATGACTCTTGAGTTACCTTCTGACCTTTCACATACTCATGTGGCTCTCTAATATATCCTAGCCTTTATTCTACTACTAATAGATTACATGAAGAAAAGAAATGTTCCTATTCTTCTAATCTAGTAGTTGAGAGATATGGGGCATCCAAATGCAATTCTTGTCCTAGGTATCTGTGAAAAAACTTGTACTCCTTTCTAATATTGATGATCTTATTTTGTTGCTTGTCTCCCTATTTGTGAAGGAATTCAATGGCATATGGTAGCAAAGTGGATTTTCGTCTTTATTTGATTTGATAAGGTCACAATCTTAGTGTACATCCTTACAGGATCTACCACATATTGGGCAACTATTTTATTTGTAACCTGTAAGCCTCCATAAAAAAAAACCTTGCTGAAAAGGACTTAGAAATGCTTGGATTTCATGTTGGATTTCTTCTTGTGACCTTACCTCATCACCATACAATTGAAAGGGACCTTACGCACCTGAATAAAAGATTCTAACCCACTCAAAAAAAAATTATACAAATATAACACCATGTCCACATATTTTGTCAACTTGTCATGTGAGTGGACATTGATATGAATTACAACTTATCATCTTCTACAGTTATCCAATCCTTTCTCAGGAGTGTTTCTAGTGCATCCAAATATTGAATGATCCACTCATGTATGCTCCCCTTTCTTCCTATATAGTTGAGAAAGTTGATATGACCTAATGTAGATTTATCATTTCTTGGTAAACTAGGTCCATGACATCTTCTAATATTGCCACCTTTCCCTAAGTAGATGCTCACAGCTCTTTGTTTCTTGAACGAGTTATACGTAAAGCATGGTTTTCATTTTTTCCTTGTAAGTCCTTTTTCTTAGAGGCAACAAGTCTAGCTTGTAGATCAACATCCTTTCTATTCAACCTACTAATATTCAATTATGTGGTAGTGATGAATGCAGATCTCATTGATGCAATCATTTTTGGATTCATGGTGGTGTTAATGAAAATCTGTTTCTTTCTTACCACAAATATTTTCTTAACTAGATTCTTTTCATAACACCTTTGTATTTTCTATAATACCTTGCATTGAATTTGATTGAAAGTTATCATGGTGATATCTAACATCTCTTCTTCCTCTTCCTATGGGAAAACCAATTCTCAGAGGGGGTTGTGTCCCCCAGTAATTGGAGTAGAAGGTGGTATGTCCAAAGGAAGGACATATGTTGGACAGTTGGCATTGTTTGGATGGCCAGTGGCCTAGTGAAGGCATCTGCAAGTGTGTTGGTATTGATGACAAAATTCATGTTGGGGAGATGTGTTGTGTAGTTAAAAGTACCTAACTGTTGGCAGGAATGTTGGAATTGATGTCAACCGGACTAGCTTGGATGCTTGGCATCATAGATGTTTGCATTGATGGCCCAGGAGGAATCTCATGGTAGCTATAGGCTTCATGTAGATAATCATCACAGTAGAAGGCTTATTGGAGAAGCAATAAACTGATGATTACAATGTTAGACAAGGAGAAAGTCCATGGTAGTTGTAGGCTTCATGCAGAGGATCACCTTGGTGGTTGTGATTTCAGTTGTCTGGAGAGTCAAGGTGCAAAACAGTGGCAGAGAGTTTGGAACCAATTAGAGGTAGAAGATGGGCTCAAAACCTACATCAGACCCTCTCTTTTGTAAAGTGCTTTGAAAGATATTTCCAACAATATGCAAAAGTCTAGAAACGGTTTCTTGGCTCAAAAGTTATGGCCTACCGATGGTCAGGGAATTGAAGTTCTAAGAAGGCAGGAATATTATAGGTCCAGCATATTGGAGATCGGAAGATTGACACATCATCATATTAGCACATCAACGATCGTATGTCAATGTATCGGTGCATCAGGAGATTAGAAACATGGATATCGGTGTATCAGTGCATTGGAATGTTGAAGCTCGAAATATCTATGATATCAGAATATCGCAGGTGCGATAAATTGAAGCAGGTTGTATCAGAGGTAGGAGGATATCAAGATCCCAGAAATCAACATATCGGAACATCGACATATCGAAGATCACAATATCAAAACTTTTTCAAGTGAGTAACCTTTAAAATCTTGCGATATAGATACGTGATGATAAGTCTTTAAAAACGATGAGGAATGTCAAAAGACAAATTAACAAAGGATTCCAGTGTAAAACCAAGGTTGGTGGGTCCTCTGGTCTCTCCTCTAGCACGATACATGGCAGGATGTCATTGGCTCCAATAAGGACACATTGTAGCATGTGATTGGATCCGATAAGTACAAATGGCAGGATTTGATTAGCTTCGATAAGGGAAAAGTGGTAAGCGAGCGATAATCTATTTCCTTGCCAATTTCATAGTCAACTCTGACTAACTCTAGCAACACCACAAGGAAAACCGGTATTCGGGTATCTAGGCATGGTTTATGCCATGATCAGTTATTGGTGTTCCTGGATTTCCTGTTCGGCGCTCATCATATGTTTGCTGTGGGCTCAGACGTTGAATACGCGATAGGACAAAGTGTACCTGCTTCTCTCTTGCTGCTTGCTGGCTTCCTTTGAGGCTTGAAGAATACGGATGGATGCTTGCTGGGAGAAGAAACCCCGGTTGAGATGGATAAGAAACCAGTTTGCTGACTTGCTGCGAACTTACATATGGTGGCAGTATGACAGGACATGTGGCGAGAATATTCAACCTTATTGGGTAGGATAATGGGCTAGAAACGGGTGACACGTGTCACCACTAAGAAGTCACCACATAGAGTGATGATGTCATATCAGAAGTCGACAATCCTAGGTTGAAGAAATTGAAATTCTATAAGAGTTGGAGTATTGAAAAGTTTTGGCATAGAGGGTTTCCAATATTTGGCTCACACATGGTCGCGAGAGTTCAAAGAACCAAGGATGTAGAGCATTTGATAAAGGGAGAATGGCCACTGGTAGGAGTCTGAAGGCTTAACACCTTAATTCTAAGCAGCAGGCCACAGGCAATGGTCCTATGGTGAGAAGTGCAGTATGAGGGCTAAGCAGAAGGAGCTCGGTAATCGGAGGATTAAGTTATTGTAACTTCAAAACAGTTGGTTATTGAAAACATTCTGATAAACCAAGCTTCCAATATTAGGTAGGCTCTTGGCCATCTAAATCCATAGAGCCAAGCATGTAGAGCGGTAGAAAAGGAGCATTGGCCCCTAGCAGGAACATTGCACTACTGTGAAGTTGCGATGTGTAATTTCTGTGATAGCATAGTACATAGAGTTATAGGTGTATGGGTTGGTTGCTACAAGTTGAATGCAGAAACAAAGGATTTGTTCTTAGGAGTAATGGCTATTGTTAGAGATCACTGGGTCAAGGAAGAAAGGACCACAATCATCAGGAAGGAGTGTTGGGTCTGCCTTAAGGTCATCTGAGAATTAATTTCTCAGCATGGAGCTCCATGCAGTTAGCTGATGAAGGACTCCAAGTTCGATCATTGTTTCTTCACTATGATAAGAAACAGATAGGGGGCACAATAGTAGCAAGTAAAGACATGCCTAAGTACAATTGAGAATCCATGATGAAGGACAACCAAGTTGTGTGAAACCATGAATAAGCATGGAGAGTCTCAGTGACATGAATGTTGTTCACAGAGAGGACTTTGCATGGTTGGAGTGTGCGGGTGGATTGAGAATTCATTCTCCCTATGGAGAAACTATTAGGTGTGCATTCTCATGGTTAATGTAGTGGAACATTCCAAGTCATATGCAAAATCAAAATGCAAGATCCATGTCGAGGTACACTTGTGTAGTGTGAACATAGGATAGTGTGGCAACATCCATCAGGTGGTAGCAGAGGATCAAAACCTAGAAGCTCAGATGAGAAAAGGTGCAGAAAGCATCATAACTATCGTAGAGCTAAGTAGAAAATATTGGAGTGTGTGCATTATTGTGTAAGGTTGAGTGAGATCCAGTTCCACAGATAAAGGCCGAAGGTGCCAATGCAGAGGTAAGATACCCTGAGAGTTGATTGTTGTGTGTAAGGCCGAAATTTTCCTATGCTCTATGTGAAAAGTGTAGTTTCCTGCATTTCTATGAGCAAGGCCAAAGTTTCCTGTGGTTTGTAAGAAAGGCCAAAAGTGCATGTGCTGCGAGAAAGGCCTAAGGTGCCTGCGTAGAGAAAGAAGGCTAGGAGCTGAGCCTATGTCGTGGAGAGCAAGAGGCTGAGAGTTGAGTGCATGCATGATGAGAAGAGAACAAAGCGTTGTGTGGACAGTGATCAGTGACATTTGTTGAGAAGATCAATGGGTTGCTCTAGAGTGAGTAGTGAGAATAATTTTGTTATCAGGCAGAGTGGTTGCCAAGTTACAGAGAATACATGGTTCCTATTTTAGTGTGGGTTGGTTCTTGCATACAGGAAGTTGGTGCTTCCATCTCTAGTGGGTGCTTGAGAAGGTTTGGGGGTTGGTGCCTCCTACAATTTGGCTTACAAAAATCCAAGGAGTTGTAAGTTAGTGCTTGTAAAAAATCCATGAGGTTGGTGCTTCACATGGTGCTTCTAGTAAGTTGGACAATTGTCTACAAAAAAAGGGAGTCGGTGCTTCCTGCTAGTCAGTGCTAGCAAACAATCAAAGGGAGTTGGTGCTTCCTGTGAGTGGGTGTTCACAAAATAGATTGATGTAATATAGTAGGTTCTCTTATTTACATCAATAACAACAACAAGATTTGGTGGTTTTTTCTTGAAATGGCTTACACTTAAAAACCTTATGTCTCATGTATATGATACTCATGGTGTGTATGCTTGTATGTTGATTTAATGTTGCTACCATATTACATATTTCTTCTGATTATATGGATGGGTGCCAATCTTGAATAAGAAAAATAAATAGGCATAAAAGTTTAAAATTAGCCTTAATATTGATACACCCCCACCCCCTCTCACTATTATCATTGTTTCCACCAATTGGCATCAGAGCCATGTTCCTTCACGAATAGCTTAATCGCTAGAAGGTAGATCAAAGGGAAACAATGGATAATTGACCTTGGAAAATAGTAGAAGGAGTTCCATTATTATATAGATTAGGCCATGAGCTCTGGAATGAAATCTGGACGGTTAGAATGGAAGCATATTTGATTTCCTTGGATGATGATATGTATATTTCTATAATGTATAGAGAAAAGAATAAGCATAATGAAAAAGTGAAGGAGGTCATCATGAAATGCCTAGCTAAGTTGGATGCTGATAAAGTGAGGCATTGTGTGTCAACAATGGAATTGTTGAACAGATTTCAATGTCTGTATGGTGGAGATAGACATGTGGCTCAAGAAGAGGTTGAGGAGCCCTACTGCTCTAGCAATGAACCATAATGTGGAGAAGTTGCTACTCATTACACTATTGATGATGAGGAGTAAGTCTCAGAAGAGATACCATGCTGCTCAGAAGCTAGCATCTCTGGTAGTGAAGAAAAGTATCTAGATGAAAGGATCTTTTTTGGAAATAGGTTGGTCTGAACTCCAAAGGAGATCAAGTACCTATCAAAGGAAAATCTCAAGTGAGAAGAGCAATTAAAAAATTATGAGCTTGAAAATTAAAGGTTGAGAAAAACATTAGTTGAACTAAATGCTCAACAAGAAGAGTCTAGCATACTAACTAGGATGCTAATCATTCAGCTAAGTGATAAGGAACCCTATTGTGGGAGACTACAAAATGAGGTAGTATCATTGAGACATGACTTCGAAAAGTAGAAAATAGAGTTGTCTCAATATCAGAAGCTTGAGGAGAGCACAAAGGTCTTGGAGGAGATTATTGTTGAACAAAGATCTATGCTCATCAAGGTTCGTTTGGGTTTCAAGGAAAAGCCAAGCTCCAAGATTGTGAAGGCTGAAGGGTGAACCTCCCATGTATAGGGAGACCAAGTTTACAACAACAAGGAATAAAGAAAGTTTGTTGGACAGCACCAAGAACAAGGGAAGAAACAACAACAAAAGAATAAAAGGCAACAACAAAAGTCTAAGAAACGACAACCAGTAGTACAGCAGAAGAGGGTTAGGTAGTTGAAAGAAAAAGTGCAAGGCAGTAATGCAAACTGTCATGGAAGACACTTTAAGAGCCAACCATGGTCCTTTCATACTCAAGGAAAAAGCCTACAAATAAAAGTTAGCTTCTGCCATCAAAAGCCTTTTCATGGATATTTTTTTCTTGCTACTAACGCTAGAGAACAAATTTCTCATGTGTTGCATGTGTATGATACTCATGGTAAGGATGCTTGTATGTTGATTTAATGTTGCTATCATATTACATATTTCTTCTAATTATATGGATGGGTTCCAAGCTTGAATAAGAAAAGTAAATAGGCATAAAAGTTTAAATTAGCTTGAATATTGGTTCACCCCCACCCCCTCTCAGTATTATCATTGTTTCCAACAATTGGTATCGGAGCCATGTTCCTTAACGATTAGCTTAATCGCTAGAAGGTAGATCAAAGGGAAACAATGGATAATCAACCTTGGAGAACAATAAAAGGGGTTCCATCCTTATAAATATCAGGCCATGAGTTCTGGTATGAAAACTAGAAGGTTAGAATGGAAGCCTATTTGATGTCCTTGGATGCTAATATGTATATTTTTGTAGTGTATAGAGAAAAGAATGAGCATAATGAAAAAATGAAGGAGTTGATAATGAAAGGGCTAGTTAAGTTGGATGCTGATAAAGTGAGGCATTGTGTGTCAATAATGGAATTGTTGGATAAATTTCAATGCCTGTATGGTGGAGATAGGCATGTGGCTCAAGAAGAGGCTGAGGAGCCCTACTGCTTTAGCAATGAACCATAATGTGAAGAAGTTGCTAATCATTACACTCTTGATGACGAGGAGTAAGTCTCAGAAGAGATACCAACCTGCTCAGAAGCTAGCACCTCTGGTAGTGAAGAAAAGTATCTAGATGAAGGGATCTTTTCTGGAAATAGGCTAATCTCAGCTCTAAAGGAGATCAAGGACCTATTAGAGGAAAATATCAAGTGAGAAGAGGAACTAAAAAATTATGATCTTGAGAATGAAAGGTTGAGCAAAACATTAGTTGAAATAAATGCTCAACAAGAAGAGGCTAGCAGACTTACTGGGATGCTAACCATTCAGCTAAGTGAGAAGGAAGCCTACCATGGGAGACTAATAAATGAGATTGTCTCATTGATACATGGCTTGGAAAAGTCAAAAATAGAGTTGTCTCAATATCAGAAGCTTGAGGTGATAAAAAAGGTCTTGGAGGAGATTCTTGTTGAACAAAGATCCCCGCTCATCAAGGTTGGTTTTGGTTTCAAGGAGAAACCAAGGTCCAAGATTGTGAAGGCTGAAGGGTCAACTTTGCATGTAAAGGGAGACCAAGTTTCCAACAACAAGGAAGAAAGAAATGTTGTTGGAAAACAAAAAAAACAAGGAAAGAAACAACAACAAAAGAAGAAAATGCAACAACAGAAGGCTAAGAAGCAACAACTAGTAGTACAACAGAAGAGGGCTAGGCAACTGAAGGAAAAAGTGCAAGGCAGTAATGAAAACTATCATGGAAGACACATGAAGAGTCAGTAGTGGTCCTTTCCTACTCAAAGACGAAGCCTACAAAGAAAAGGTAACTTCTATCATCAAAAGTCTTTTCATGGATAATTTTTTCTTGCAGTAATTTTGGGCATAAAGACATATACTATAGATGGCATGCAAGGAAACAAAATGTGTTGGGTAGAAGCAACCCAAGAATGCATAAAGAGGCTAGGAGAAGGAATTTTGTATATGATAGGATTTTTGAAAGAATCATTGTCAAAAAGAGTAACTCCTATGCCCCATTCCTAGGCCAAATGAAATGCTACAATTGTGGAAAACTTGGGCACAAGGAAACTTGCTATAGGCATGGGAAGTTGAACCATACATTCCAAGTGATGCAAAGAAATGAAGCCAAGAATGTCTTCACTGCTTTGAGTAAAGGGAGCATGGTCAAAAATGAAAGGAGAAATCATCAAGGTGTCAACTTGTCTCTAAAGAAAGATACGAGAAAAATTAATAAGGATGATTCTCATATTCCTGTGAGAAAAACCTTTCTAGATGCCTATTGTAATGAACGCAAGATTCAGGTAAAGAAAGGAAGCAACAATAACCCAATTACCATTCTCTTGCAAATAAAGAAAAATGGTAGCAAGACGAGTTAGGATAAGAAGGTGGAATTGAAGGATAAGATTTCTCTATGCATGTGCAACCAAGAAGAAGCCCAAACATGGGCGAAGAAGAAGCTGGAGAGAAATGCTTCTATCAGGACTTGGCCATTGAAGGTCTGCAGGAAGAAGGGGGATGATCTGCTCAGGGGGAGTAGATAATCTATTTCTCTTCAGTAAAGGAAGAGAATGGCCTCAAGGGAGGCCAAATAAGTTAGATGCAAGAAGCTAAAAAGGATGAAAATAAAAGTGCATATGATTGACGAAGGTATGGTTGTGTTTTCTTGCTAATTTCAAGAATACATTGGTTTATTTTGAATGCATCAACATTGAAAAGGAAAAGTGCAACCAACATGAAGAGTAGACAACAATATGCTATGTTTTGGGAATAATATGGGTTGCAATGGAAGTGTGGAATGATAGGAAGCTCACAATCATATCAGGTCCATAAGATCAGTCCCCACGTAGAGGCAACAAAGTTGTTGCGGGAGATGAAAGAGCATTGGATCAGGGGGAGATTCTTTGATAAGAAGTAGGAGGTAACAATGGGCAACCTCAGAAAGGGAGATTGTTGAGCAAATGAAAGGTTTTCATCTTTGGTGAAATACCCTTATTTCATTTAAGTTGTCAGTTTGATTATGCATAACAATCTTATGTTCATGAAGCATAATTGGTGCAAGATTTCCATGTCCCTTAACCCTCAATTGGTATCTTATGTCAATTGGTTGTGTTGGGCTCATGTTGAGTAACCTTGTGTGAAAATGGACATTTTTTTTTGAGTTTTCCTTATACGTTGTTCCATTTGTATCATTTCCTTTGGAGAAATTGGTATTAGTTGAAAAGCGGTCCCTATTGTATGAGTATGATCTCAAGGGGACAAGTGAAGATGCTCAAATAATGTGAACACAATCTCAAAAGAAACAGAAACAGTGAAGAAGTGTGAGCCAAAATGCATTATCATTAACTAGTATTTTTAGTAGCAGCGATACCATGAACAATTTAATGGGTATCAATATTTTTGATACAAAACATGCATTAGTGGAGAGAGTACTACACCAGCAGCCATAAGGTTTCAAAAAATAGAGGCATTCAAATCAGAGGCAGTATATGTTGATGGGGAGCATATCACATATGCCGAGTTTATAGAGCAGCAGTAGTGACAGTCCTAGAAGAGATCTCCACGAGGAAAAATGCACATCTCAATAGTTACACTCTAGTCTTCACATCCAAGTGATTGCATGGGGAGAGAAAGGAAGCTTGTAGCCCCTTGCCATTGATGTCAAAGGGGGAGAGAAGTTGTGTAGTAGTGGTGATGGCATGTGTAGAAAAAAGTAGGCCGTTGGTGTCTCATGCAAAGAGATGTGTGAAAGCAACATGAGGTTTTTCCATCACATGAAGAGAATGATGGGGTGTTACCATCAACACCAAAGGGGGAGATTGTTGGGAAATTGCCTTTGTCTGGATAACTAGTGGCCTAGTGAAGGCATATGCAAGTGTGTTTGCATTGATGAAAATAGTCATCCTAGGGAGATATGTTGGGGAATTGGCATTTCCTAACTGTTGGTAGGAGTGTTGGCATTGATGTCAACCATACTACGTCTGATGGTTGGCGCAACAGATGTTGGAAGTGATGGCCCAAGAGGAATCGCATGGTAACTTTGGGCTTCATGTAGAGAATCATCGTAGTAGCAGGCATATTGGGGAAGCCATAAACTGATGATTAAAATGATGGACTAGGAGGAAGTCCATGGTAGCTATAGGCTTCATGTAGAGGATCACCTTGGTGGTTTTGATTTTAGTTGTCTAGAGAGTCAAGGCGCAGAACACTGGTAGAGAATTTGGAGGCATATTATAGATATAATATGGGATCAAAATCTACATCAAACCCTCCCCATTTGAAAGTTCTCTAGAAGGTCTTTTCGACGCTATGTGGAAGTCAATTAATGGAATTCTGGTTCAAAAGTTATGGCCTGCCAATGACCAGGGAATTGAAGTCCTAAGAAGGCTTGAATATCGGAGGTCCATCATATCAGAGATTGAAAGATCAACACATTAGCATATAGGCGCATCAACGATCGGAGGTCATCATATTGGCACATCAGTGATTGGAGGTCAACGTATCAATGCATCAGGTGATGGGAACCCCAAATGTCGGTGTATCAGTGCATTGGAATGTCGGAGATCGACATATCGACGATTTCAAAATATCAAAGGTGAGATACATTGGAGCACACTATATCAGAGGTTGAATGATATCAAAATCCTGGATATCAACATATCGAAACTCTCCATATCGAAGATCAAAATATCAGAACTTTTTTAATTGAGGAACCTTTAAAGTGTTGTGATACAGATACGTGTCGATAAGTGTCGATAAGCCTTTAAAAGCGTCGAGGAATGTCAAAAAAAAATTAACAAAGGATTTATGTGTAAAACCAAGGTTAGCAAGTCCTTCTCTCTCTCCTCTAACAAGACACATGGCAGGATGTGATTAGCTTCAATAAGGACACATGGTAGCATGTGATTAGCTCTGATAACGACACATGGTAGCATGTGATTAGCTCTGATAAGGACACATGGCGGGATTTGATTGGCTCCAATAAGGGACAAGTGGAAGCTAATGTCAGCATGATGTGGCAATATGAAAAGACACATGGCAATAATATTTAGCCTTAGTGGGTAGGATAATGAGTCGTAACCGGGTGACACATGTCACCACTAATGAGTCGCCACATGGAGTTATGACATCATATCGGAAGTTAGCAATGAAAGGTTGAAGAAATCATAACTCTATAATAATTGGAGTATTCAAAAGTTCTGATATAGAGGGCCTCTGATATTGAGTTGGCACATGGTCATGAGAGTTCAAAGAACCAAGGGCACAGAGCATTTGACAAAGGGATAATGGCCATCTGCAAGAGTCTGAAAGCTTAGCACCTTAATGGTAAGCAGCAATTCACAAGTCGTGGTCCTATGGTGAGAAGTGCACTGTGAGGGCTAAGCAGAAGGTGGTTAGAAATCAGAGGATTAGGATGTCGAAACTTTTGAAAAATTGGGTTGGGCTGTTGAAAATTTGTAAAAAGTTATCTATTTTGTGTACGTACGGATTTACTGTTGTTTATATTTTGTTGTGAAAAGTATTTTGTTGTGGAATTTGAGTTGGTAGTGTCAAAGATTGTGAGAACTTGTTGTGGCCAGCAACAACCCCCCTTTTATTTATTTTTAGTAATAAAGCTAAATAAATGGGGACCCTTCTACAAAAAAAAAAACTAGCACTTATGTTTCCCTTTGAATAAAACATGCTATCATAAACTTAGGAAAACACCTGCAAAATCCAAAAACCTAAGTTTTATGATAAGTTCCAAATAAGATCATTCTCTTAAATAATAAAACATCGCATCACAAAGGGTAATGGGGAACATCATATAAACAAGCTTTCAGAACTGCGAAAACGCGACGCGAGATCGTGCGACTTAAAAATCAATCACACATCGCAGCTTTCATACGCCGAAAGTATCACCTAAGCTAAAATATCCTGATCCAGTGATATGCGATAAGGCATCTCGCAAATCACATATTGCAGATGCTCAAGGTGATAAATTATTGTTAACGAAATAGATTAACGATATTGTGATCTGCAATATTGTGAAGCAAATCACAAAATCGCTTTATCATAGATCTGCAGGGCTCATCGTTCAATAAAGTTTTTCTCGTAATTTGATAACAAGTTATGGGGATTGATGACAATTTAATGGTTAGTTGATGGTCATTTATGAGATAAGATTTAAAGCTGATTGAAAGGTTATTTCACGTAGGGTGGTATATTTGATATGAGTTCAGAATTAAAGAGCTTTCTCGTCACTTTATCTCTTTCCTTACTTGTAAATTCACAGCAATAGCAAGCAAAGTAATATACGCAGCAAGGTGTAGAACGTAATGGGAAAGAAGGGAAAGGCTTTAGTTGCAGAGGAAAAAGATATGACTCCCTTGTACACAGACACCACCTGTAACAAAGATGCCAATATAACTACTTGGGAAGGCATGTACAATCTCCTCGAAGAAGAAAAGCCGAGAGTTATGGAGGTTAAAGCAACAAAAGACTCACAGGGGTCGTCTGAAGCATCAATCACTAAACTTTCATGTTTGTTTTTGCACCAAATAGTGGCAAGGCCGAAGATTCTTCCATACATAGACATAGTCAAGTCGGTATTAGACAGTGCCGATATAATAGACAGACAATTCAAGACTCCAAGCCAAGACCTCATTGAGTCATTCACTGCACAAGATTTAAGGCTTATGTATCATCTATCAGAGCCGCAGGCAACCTAAAACAAGCAGTTCATGGAGAGGTTTACCAAAGAAAACAAAGATTTGGCAGAGTGAACCCAGAACTGGACGGTAAAGAAAAAAACATTGAAAAAGGGTAAATCGCACTGACCAAGGCCCATCAAAACCATGCATGAGGCAAAAAAATAGCACCTGGGAAGCCTACATTGGAAAAAAGAAGCAGTTTACGATGTGCAATTAGCACTTCGCTGGCCAAAACCCCTCAAGAAGGAAAACCCCCAAGTGCTCGGTCACACATAAGTCAAAAAACCATTGGAAAAAGAACTAAAGACAAAAGGATGAGGAAAGGGAAGATTACATTAAGAAGTTAACCAAGTTGAATTGAGAAACTTACTGGCAGTACTTGGTTAAACTGCACAGTCAATGCATGACTCTCAAATGCCTTACAAACTCTGCCGAGAAGATAGTGCCAGCACTTGCTGATTCTGTTTTCGTAGGGAAACTAAAATCGGAGGTCGGCCAACAAACCCTGCTCAAGCCGATGTTGAATTCTTGCGACCACAAAGAACAGATACTTAGATAGTTATTTCCAGATTCAGTTTTAGTCTTAGTTTTGATTTATTTTTTCCTTAGATGAGGACAATCATTTAAACCTCCTATATTTTTGTAATAAACTATTTTTAGTATTTAGGAAATAGTATTTTAACCCCTCTCATGCATTTAGAGAAGGGTCTTGAAATTTGTCAAAAACATTTCCTCAGAACATGCACTTCTGCACCCTCAAAGGAGGTTTCGATTAATGAATGGAACAAGATTTATTGATATCTATGTTTAATGTCTGCTACTAAAATGGACTTTTGTACTCTTAGTAGATGTTACACTGAATTTTGTCACCTTGACTATCTGCAGTTTATGTGGCCTCATCAATAGCCACATTGTCCTCTTTGTCAAGCCCCATACCTCTGCTCTTCATGTCAAAACTTCAGAGAGAGAGAAAGTCACTTGAAAACATGTTTATCTCTGGGTACGCAGGTTCTCTCTACCTTGCCTGCGTGTACGCACTCCAAATACATTAGACCTGCGTAGTAATACGCTCTGTATACTAAAGCTAGGGTGCGTACCCCTGTAAAGGTAAAAAGGCGCAAGTTTCATCTTTAAAAAGTTACTTGTGGTCACTTCTAGAGCCTTCTAGAAGAGTTCTTGACGTGTATTGAGCGCCTCCAGATGGTTCATGCACCCCTATGATAGAGGAGCTTATCCCATCAAGAGAGGAGCTACCCCATCCAAAAGAGGAAGTATCCCATTGATGTTGGAACTGAATAACCTCCTCTAGAATACTATAAATACAGGCATTGGGCCAGAGGAGGGGAGGTTGAAAGCTGAACATTCTAAAGGGTAAATGCTGCTGGAATTAGGACTTCCATTGTTGAATTGTGAGGAGAGATCACTATCCTTCCTTGTTGCCATAGTGGGAGTGGGTGAGCTTGTCAAAGTAGAGGAAATCTCTTGCTGGACCCTGGGAGGAGCTTGCACAACACCAAGGCTCAGGTTGTAATGGTTCCTTTGATTATTTAATACAAATAAGTCCATTCTTCTCAATGATTTGTTAATGAATTATTTCATGTATTCCTTGGTAAATATGATAGATATGCTTTGTTTTATGATGAATATTCAGATGCTATGTAATCGTTTGCTTTGTTAGTGTATGCAGGTCTGAAAGTGAAGGAGGAGCTCATCTGGATCAGCAAGGCTGGACTGCTACAACAAGCGTGGGACCTAAGGTAAGATCGAAAAACATTTGAATTCTCGTAGAATGATGTGTATCTAGAGAAGGATAGCTCTTGTTTGGTTTGTTTGTCATTAGAGAGTCTTAGACTCCTAGGGAGGTTAGATTTGCCCGCAAATATAACTCATTCC
>APFE030412220.1:4914-46383 GCA_000404065.3 Pinus taeda | reverse complement strand
ACTAAGGTAAGATCGAAAACATTTGAATTCTCGTAGAATGATGTGTATCTAGAGAAGGATAGCTCTTGTTTGGTTTGTTTGTCATTAGAGAGTCTTAGACTCCTAGGAAGGTTAGATTTGTCCGCAAGTATAACTCATTCCGTGTGACAGTAGATGTTGAATTAGGAAGAAATAAATCTATATTGCTGAAGCTCATGAGTGGGACTTGTTATTAATGGTACTTTTATCTCTTAACAATTTCTGCTTATATGTCTAAGTAATAATTTATGCTTAGTTATTTATATATGAAAGCTTGAATCTTTGAGTTATCATTTGGCACTTTTGTACGGTGATGACTATTCTGTTTATGCTCAATATATGAATAACTTATTATGCGATATGCTTTTCACAATTGTTTCGGCTAACTTTTTTATATGAAACAATTCATTTTTATTGAATTCTTTTCTTGTATAGATTGAATGATCTTTATTACCAATTGTTGTTCGAAACTATTTTAGATTACATAAGTGAAAAGTTGAATCTCGGGTTATTTTTAGACTTAAATATTTATGTTCATTAGAATACAAATGCATTTTTAAATTAGACTTAGGTTAAAAGCATTTTACTTAGGAATCTTTAGAAAATAGAAATATCAAATTCTTATCAATACACACAAATTGGGAAACTGGTCCCATTATCCCCAGTCAGACCCACCATCCCAAATGGAAAAGGAGCTACTTTCAAGGTCCGGACCGGGTGGGTATCCCCCTTGTTGTAGATCTGATTTTTGGGGCTTCAACATATTTGGCGCTAGAAGGAGGGCCTGAACCTTCGAACTATGAATGGATAGTAAATCCAAATCTAAATACCATTCTGAGAGTAAATCACCATCAACATCTCCCCCGACTTCTCCATTGCATTTCAAATCTTTAAATCCTAAGCGAGAAGTTAAGAAAACAACAACCACTACCACAAACTCAAACATTTTAGAGGAATCTACTATTGAACCTCCTGAAGTTGAATCTTTGATTCATAAACTTCAAGGATTTTCCATATCACCACAAAAGTTTGAAATATCTCAAGGTAGTGTGAGTTCACAATATAATCCTTCTCATCCCTTAAACAGATTGCATAGTGAAATGTTTGGTATTAAAGCAATCGAATTACCTCTACCTAAAAGGAAAAGAGCAAGGAAATCACCTCAAGGGTCTGATAGTGAGACTCTTTCATCATCAACATCCATTCCAACTTCTCCATTTAAAAATCAACCATCCACCCCTCCACTTCAAATCGTTATCCATCAGAGTACAGGGAATGTGGGACTTCATTTTTCCAGACAAAGAGGATCAAGAGGTATTACCATATAGTACAAGAAGTATAAATCAACTCGATCCTCCACAACCTAGTCCTAAACAGAAGAGCGCAAGATCGACATCTAAAGATAAAGTCGCAAGTAAGAAATCATCACCAAAAGCGACTCAAACAACCCAAGTCCAATCCGATCCCTCAACTCCATCAAAAACACTGATTATTTCCGATGAGATGGAGTATAATATCGTTGAAGACATGAAGAATACTAGGGCTAACATTACTTTTCATGAGTTGAGTAAATTGAAGCATCAGCAAAATCTTCTTATGAAAGAGTTACATGTAGTACCTATTGCACCTCTTCCTGCCGTTGTAATCTCGCAAGATTCTCATGAGATGGGAAAACCTCCAACTTATATGGCAAATAAAGTTGATCTGAATGATATTTCTTTAATTGGAGGTAGGTCAAAATCCCATACTCCCCCATTCCTCTTTACTTATGAAATTTTCAATAAAAACTTGCATAATTGTTTGGTAGATTCAGGAGCTTCATCTAATATCTTACCTAAAACAATATGTCCAAAGTTAAATGTCCAACCTCAAAAATCTGCAGTACACATAGTTCAGTTGGACCAATCGCAGGTTGAAGTAATCGATGAACTAAATCAAGTTACCATAAAGCTGTCATCTAATCCAAAGGCATGTCAAGTTATTGATATTCTAGTTGCAGACATTCTGAAATTTTATGGTTTAATTCTTAGTAGGGATTGGTATGAAAAGCTTCATGGATACTTTGCAACCGATTAGTCACATATGTGGCTTCTTTACAATGGTAAACCAAATCAGATAAAGGTTGAGCGAGAAAGACACCAAAAATACATAGTGATAGAATTGGAAGGAGAAAATGAACCTGTAGCATACAGGAACAATATAATTGGAAACTATTATGTTGACTCTTTCTTAGGAAGTTTTAATGCTCATACTTCACCTTAGAACATTCTGTTCTATCTCAAGTTGAAAATTTTCTCAAACGGATAGTTCTAAATGTGTTAATTTTATAGATAGTCCTGTAAATAAATCTTTATTTTGGAAATTACTTTTGATGGTTCTAAGTCTAATGATGGAGCAGGAGCAGGATGTGTATTAGTTAGTCCAGAGGGAAACAAAACTATGCTAACATGTAGATTCAAATTTGATTGCATATACAATATTGTAGAATATGAAGCTCTAGTCCAAGGACTATACAAGGCAATCAGATTAGATATCAAGTATCTACAAGTCTTCGGAGACTCTGAGATTGTTACTAAACAGGTACGAAATACTATACATTGTGTATCAGGTCATTTGAAGCATTATCAATCTTTAGTGCAAGATCTTACTGAACATTTTATAGCATTTAATATTTCTCCTATCCCCAGACTCCAAAATGCAAGTGCTGACCTCCTGGCTAATGTAGCTTCCAAGCTCATTCCATTAGAAGACTTTAGCCCAGATAGATTCTCAATTGAATTGATCTTTAGGCCCTCCATCCCTGATAATGTTACAAATTGGAGAATTTTTAACGATGATCCTGATATTGTAAGTTTCCTGACATTGGAAGGATCTTATGTTAATCAGATAATTGATGAGGACCAACATGACCAACAGTTACAACAAGAAAGCACTAATAATGCTATACCAAAATCTGTAGTCAAGTTGGGAGACCTATATGATTTGAAAGACCGTTTTAAAAGATCTGCCAATTCAAAGCTTCAGAGTTCAACTCTAAACTATGAATTAGTAAATCTAGGAATGGATAACAAGCCACAGAATATCAACCTATGTCTTAGCCTAGCCCCAAAAGAAAAGGTAGCCTACGTTTGACTTCTGAAACAATACAAAAACGTCTTTTCCTGGAACTACGATGACCCTGAGACTTACGACGCTTCGATTATTCAGCATACTATCCCGATGATAGCTGATGAAAAACCTGTCCAACAAAATCTGAGAAAAATCCATCCTAATCTCGAAAGTCAGATTAAGTCTGAGCTTAATAAATTATTGAAAGCCAAAATTAATTTTCCCATTTGACATTCTAGGTGGGTTTCCAATATGGTCCCATTTAGAAATAAAAATGGAGACATTAGGATTTGTATTGACTTTAGAAATCTTAACAAGGCCTGTCAAAAGGATAATTTTCCCCTGTCTCCTATGGAACAAATATTGCAAGCAGTTGCAGGATCGGAATTAATGTCCTTTTTAGATGGTTTCTTCGACTACAACCAGGTTCTAGTCCATCCTGAAGATCAGTTAAAAACCACATTCAGAACCAAATGGGGTACTTACGCATATAAAAATATGTCGCTTGGTCTAATAAACACTGGCGCCACATTTCAAAGAGCCATGGATATCGCATTTAAGGGATTAGTAAACAAAACAGTTGTGATTTACTTGGATGACATAACAGTGTATTCTAAAAAATGCGGTAATCACCTTAGAGACTTAAAGAAAATATTCCAACGTTGCCAAACGTATGGGATTTCACTTAACCCAAAAAAGTCCTTTTTTGCATTAAGTGAAGGAAAACTTCTTGGATTTATAGTGTCAAAATCTGGAATCCACATTGATCCTGATAGAATTAAGGAAATTTCCAAAATATCCTTGCCACATAATAAGAAAGCCATGCAATCTTTCCTTGGCCAGATTAATTTTGTTAAAATATTTGTTCCAGACTTCTCAAGAATTGTGTCACCATTACAGGAAATGATAAAAAATAATTCACTTTTCAAATGGGGCCAAGAGGAATATTAAGCGTTCAATCTGATTAAGCAAGCAATTATTAATGCCCCATCTTTAGTGACTCCAAATTTTTCCGATCCTTTTATTTTGTATACATTTGCATCTGATAAATCAAATGTTGCAATACTCACTCAAGCCAATCAAGACAAGGCGGAAGCCCCAATTGCCTTCTTTAGTTCAAATCTGCAAGGGGCTGAATTAAATTATTCTGGCATTGAGAAACAAGCTTATGCTGCTTTCAAAGAAATAAATATTTTAGACCCTTTCTTCTTAAAACCCATACAAAGATCATAGTACCGTTTCCAGTGGTAAGAAATATCTTAGTACAGAAAGATGTGGGTGAAAAGAGAGCAAATTTGGTCATTGCCTTACAAGAATATGACGCTCAGATCAGGCCAGCAAATATTGTAAAAGGACAAAGCTTTTGCAAGATGTTGGCTAAAGCATCACTTATTTCTGAAATATCATATTCAAATCAAGAGGTACAAATGTATGAGGTAAGCCTTTAAATGATATTGAATCGAGATATGTTGATATCATATTTTATCTAAAGAACGGATATGCTCCTTCAAATATATATCATACAAAGAAAAGAGCTTTAAGATTGAAGGCTAAACAGTATCAACTCATAAATGATGTAATTTTTAGGATGAATTATGATTCTGTTCTCCTTTGATGTCTTGAGAAACCTAACGCTGAAAAGGTGTCGCATGAACTCCATGATGGACCAGCAGGTGGACATTATGCGGAAGATGCTACAACACATAAAATTTTACGCGCAGGATACTATTGGCCTACACTATTTAAAGATGCGCATAGCTATGTAAAGAAATGTCAAATTTGTCAAATTGTTGCCAAAAGACAAATGAAACCATCATTGCCTTTGTAACCAGTGAATATCAATCAACCTTTTGATCAATGGGGATTGATATAATAGGTGAGATCGTTCCTTACTCTTCTAAATAGCATAAGTATATCCTTACAGCTACATATTATTTTACCAAATGGGTAGAAGCAATTCTGCTCAAGACAGCCAATGCTGATCATATCATTGATTTCATAGATCAGTTCATAATCAACAGGTTTTGTTTACCTTCTGCTTTAATGTTTGATAATGCATCATATTTTTCTGGCAATGCTATGACTGAATTTCCACTTAAAAGAGGTTTTAAGCTTAAATATTCTACCAATTATTACCCACAAGGGAACAGTTTGGCCGAATCAACGAATAAAAACTTAATCAGAATCATTAAGCGAACCATTGATCAGAATCATAAAAATTGGAACAAATCTTTGATGTATGATTTATGGGCAGACCGAATAACCCAAAAGGCTTCCATTGGCACTTCTCCCTTTAATTTAGTTTATGGGAAAGAAGTAGTTCTCCCAAACCATCTAGCAATTCCTTCTTTGGCCTTAGTTCAATTTATCGACGAAACACCAACTTCATATTTACAACTAAGACAATTGCAAATCCTTAAGTTAGAAGAACAACGAGAATAGGCTAAAATCACACACACACATTATTAAGCATTAGTAAAGGCTTCCTTCGATTCAAGCATTGTATCTAAGAAGGATTTTCAAATTGGAGATTTAGTTTTGAAATGGGATAAAGCTCATGAAGAAAATGGCAACCATTCTAAATTCCAACAAATGTGGCTTGGACCATTCCAAATTGTTGAAATCATAGGTCCATCAACTTTCATGTTGCAAGATTTAGCAGGGAAAAGAGAATCCTTACCTGTTAATGGGCAGATCCTTAAAAAATACTTTCCATAGAAGATGACCTCTTCTATTTTTGTAAATTATTGTTTATAGCTTTATTTTGATAATAAAACAAGTTGTTAATGGTTAACTTTGGGAATTCACAAAAAGGTTAGTGTTTCTTTTATATTTTTTTTCGCTTGTATAAATAGAACTTATTTGGAATATTGATCATTGTTATTGAAAAATACAATCAAATGCTATAAACCTGAAAATGCTACTAGTTTCAACCTTACAAATTTGGATGAAAAACAAACTTTAGCGAGAATTTGTTTTATGTCAGTAAATGAAAAGTATCAATAACAAAACAAACTTCTCTATAGAAAAACTGTCTCCAAAAACTCTATAATTGTCATCCAGAGCTATTCTTAAGGAACTAATGACTTCCTCCCCACCTAGGAAATTACCAGTTTCAAGGAATAATCCAATGATACACTCTAAGCTTAAATAATAAGAGGTCTCATCACGAGCCGACTTATCATGATCATAGATATTATGACTTGCTAACACTACCAAAACTACATACCACAACAAGGCAATGGCTCAAGAATGTTGCAATCAAAAGACAAAGGGTCTTATCGTGAGCTAACTTGTTCAGCAAAGTTATAAGTCAAGTGAATGGCACTGTCATAATTTGGCTACAAAACCAAAACATTGTTCTTCAAGAATTAAAAGAAAACAAAAAACAACAAGTGTGGATATGGATTTATCTTTGAAAATTGTATATTTCTCCAAGTAGGATACAGGATCATTATTGGGTAATAGGTAACACTGTCGAGGCTATGCATGTCTGCTAGAAACAAAGGCTCTACCTACGACAAATGAGCATACTTAAAACTGATCTACAAAGAAGTCTTTGTCTTTATCTTTATAAACTAAGTAGTGGCTGATGTAAATACAATGACTAGCTTTGGGAAGTAAAAAATAAGAGTTAACACAGGAGAAACAAACTATCATTGACAGCTGAAAGCATGATACACTCTATATTTCTATAATAAAGTTTGATTTTCTAAAAAACATTTCTGTTTTACAAGTTTAGAAAATTCAAAAGATAATCAGAGATAACTGGTTCTTCCTAGTGAATTGCGAAATGTTGTGGCCAGCAACAACCCCCCTTTTATTTAGTTTTAGTAATAAAGCTAAATAAATGGGGACCCTCTAGAAAATAAAAAATTAGCACTTATGTTTCCCTTTCAATAAAACATGCTATCATAAACTTAGGAAAACACCCGCAAAACCCAAAAACCTAAGTTTGATGATAAGTTCCAAATAAGGTCGTTCTCTTAAATAATAAAACATTGCATCGCAAAGGGTAATGGAGAACATCATATAAACAAGTTTTCGGAACTGCGAAAATGCGACGTGAGATCACGCACCTTAAAAATCCATCGCACATCGCAGCTTTCATATGCCGCAAGTATCACCTAAGGTAAATTATCTCAATCCAGCGATATGCGATAAGGCATCTCACAAATCACATCTCGCAGATGCTCAAGATGATAAATGATTGTTAATGAAACAGATTAGTGATATTGTAATCTGTGATATTGCGAAGAAAATCGCAAAATCACTTTATCGCAGATCTGCAGGGCTCATCGTTCAATAAAGTTTTTCTCGTAATTCGATAACAAGTTATGGGCATTAATGACAATTTAATGGTTAGTTGATGGTCATTTATGAGATAAGATTTAAAACTAATCGAAAGGTTATTTCACGTAGGTGGTATATTTGATGTGAGTTCAGAATTAAAGAGCTTTCCTGTTACTTTATCTCTTTCCTTACTTGTAAATTCGCAGGAGTAGCATGCAAAGTAATATACGCAGCAAGGTTCAGAACATAATGGGAAATAAGGGAAAGGCTCTAGTTGCAGAGGACAAAGATATGATGCCTTGTACACAGACACCACCTGTAACAAAGATGATGGAATAAATACTTGGGAAGGCATGTACAGTCTCCTCGAAGAAGAAAAGCCAAGAGTTATGGAGTTTAAAGCAATAGCAGACTTGTGCAGGTTGTTTGAAGAATCAATCACTGAACTTGCATGTTTGTTCTTGCACCGAATAGTGGCAAGGCCGATGATTCTTCCATACACAAACATGGTCAAGTGGGTGTTGGACAATGATGATATAATAGACAGATAATTCAAGACTCGAGGCCAAGACCTCATTGGGTCATTCACTGCACAAGATTTAAGGCTTATGTATCATCTACCAGAGTTGTAGGCAACCTACAACAAGGAGTTTGTGGAGAAGTTTACCAAAGAAAATGAAGATTTTGTGGAGTGAACCCAAAACTAGTCGTAAAGAAAAAAACATTGAAAAAGGGCAAAGCACACCGACCAAGGCCCATCAAAACCACACAGGAGGCAAAAAAAATAGCACCTGGGAAACCCGGATCGGAAGAAAGAAGTAGTTTCCGATGCACGATTAGTGCTTCACTAGTCAAAACCCCTCGAGAAGGAAAACCCCCAAATGATGAGTCGCACGTAAGCTGGAAAACCACGGGGAAAGGTGCTAAAGACAGAAGGCTGAGGAAAAGGTAGATTCCATCAAGAAGTTAACCAAGTTGAATTGGGAAACTTACTGGTAGTACTTGGTTAAATCGCACAGTCAATGCATGACTCTCAAATGCCTTACGAACTCTGCCAAGAAGATAGCGCCAGCACTTGGCAATTTTGTTTTCACAGGGCAACTAAAATCGGAGTTCGGCCAACCAACCCTCCTAAAGCTAACGTTGAATGCTTGCGATCACAAAGAATAGACACATAGATAGTTATTTCTAGATTCAGTTTTAGTTTTAGTTTTGATTTATTTTTTCCTTAGATGAGGATGTTCATTTAAACCTCCTCCTATATTTTTGTAATAAACTATTTTTAGTATTTAGGAAATAGTATTTTAACCCCTCTCATGCATTTAGAGAAGGGTACTGAAATTTGTCGAAAACATTTTCTCAGAACATGCACTTTTGCACCCTCAGAGGAGGTTTTGATGAATGAATGGAACAAGATTTATTGATATCCGTTTTTAATGTTTGCTACTAAAATGCACTTTTTCACTCTTAGTAGATGTTGAATTAGGAAGAAATAAATCTATATTTTTGAAGCTCATGAGTAGGACTTGTTATCAATGGTACTTTTATCTCTTAATGATTGTTGCTTATGTGTCTAAGTAATATTTTATGCTTAGTTATTTACATATGGAAGCTTGAATGTTTAAATTATTATTTGACACTTTTGTACGGTGATGACTTTTATGTTTATGCTCAATATATGAATGACTTATTATGTGATATGCTTTTCACAATTGTTTCAGCTAACTTTTTATACAAAGCAATTCATTTTTATCGAATTCTTTTCTTCTAGCGATTGAATGATCATTATTACTAATTGTTGTTCAAAATTATTTAGATCGCATAAGTGAAAAGTTGAATCCCAAGTTAGTTTTATACTTAAATATTTATGTTCATTAGAATGCAAATTCATTTTTAAATTAGGCTTAGATTAAAAGCATTTTACTTAGAAATCGTTAGAAAACAGAAATATCAAATTCTTATCAACATACAAATTGGGAAATTGGCCCCATTATCCCCAGTTGGACCCACCATCCCAAATGGAAAAGGAGCTGATTTCAAGGTTTGGACTAGGTGGGTATCCCCCTTGTTGTAGACCTGATTTTTGGGGCTTCAACAGAACCTAACATATATTCTCTAGTACAATGGAAAAACATGGTATCATATCTACTTTGAAGTGCCAATAATCAGAGTGTGCATAACGAAGCAACTCAAAGGGAGATGTGATTATTTGGATGAAGACATGGAGATATGGTCTTGAATGACTTGCAATGAGATAGGTTGGAAGTTCTAGTGGATTGGTCGTGAACCTGGTGAACAATATCTTGTTGTAGGGCAAGTTGTTGATCATGGACTTCCTATGACTTTCCATGGATCATTGGGACAACTCAAGGATTTCTTTGACATGGATGAGATTGGCATGATCAAGATTACTTCATGTGATCGACAAGATGTTGGCAAGATAGCTTCTTAATTGGATCGTGATGTTACACATCCAAGATTGGAGGAATGTGCACTAGTTGTGTTTGATCCAGTAATATGAATGCTTTCAGGATTGGGTTGCGGTGATGATGGCCATTTTTCGATTATAACTCAGACTAACCTTGTAGGACACTAAAACAGTAGCAAGTTGAGCCAGTGGAGACAGTGTAGACTTAGAGAGAGTCTAGCTTCAGAGGAAACAACCCTATGGAATTGTTGAGATCTTCAGGTTTAGATGGGATGAGGTAGAGGCACTACCAAGTTAGCATGGTTCATTCTACATAGTATGTTGTATTCGTGGATGCTAGATGGGTTAGTGTCACCGGTGATGTTTATGTAGGTGAATTTTTGTACAATTTTAGGTCAACCTTAGTAAAAGTGACCCTTCTTGAAGGGCTATATGTCACCCTAATAAAAGGTATAAATAAGAGTCAAGAGAGAGCTCATTCCTCACAAACCAAGTGCAAAACATCATAGTGGAGAACATATGAAGGAGCCACAATTCAAGAATACTAGGCCATGGGTTAAAAGGGACTATTTTTAGGTCTATTTGCACCAAATATGTAAGGCATGTTATTGAATTACTAGTTTCAGCAAGGTGATTTGAAAGCTGAGGTGCTTGTGCGAAGAGGGGGTGTTGGGTAAACACCTAAGAGAAGGTGGCCCTCGAAACATATCATGCTTAACATTGGTCAATCCTGGGTAGAGGCAAAACAAATTCCCTAGAACTCACTCATGTTAGAATAGATAAAATTGAGAGAACATGAGCTCGACTTATAATTTCCAAGGGAAATATAATGGAGCCTCTCCATTATTACTCAAAGGTTTATCAAAAAGCATAAATTAGTGACCCATCCAATTCTCTTTCCATAGACTAAATGTGCACGAGCCCATGCAAATATGTCTCTTCCTTAGATGAATGGATTGGTTGGTTCTTGACTCAATAAATAACCCCACAATCATTTATTTAATGATACTTGATTCTTTAACTTGCTCTTTACAAATCTTAGTGGAGTAGAATCATACCATCCTTGAAATATATTCAATGATATTGGTCTATTAATTAAGGGCATTATTAATGGAGGCAACAATACTATCGAGGGATGTGGCTAATGAGATTCAGGATGATTATCTTATGTGTCTGTGTTGCCTACTGATTTATGTTTCCTTGTGGCTTTATTGTAGGATTGGTTTGTTCATTAGGTTCACCACTTTTAGCCATGATAATTATGTTTAAATTAATCTGCATTAAAAAAAATAAATAAATAAAAATTAAATTAAATTACAAAAGGTATTATAAAAACTTATCTTGAAATCAAGTCTCTTCAGTATGACGTTGCAATTATATTTTTATATTAAATTACTATTAACGTGAAAGGATGGGTGCTCGAATGAATATTTGGTAGGTTGACATTGTGACAATAACATAGATTGGTGCATGGCACTCATCCTAATTTCCTGATACAACGAATTTCTAAAAGACCTCTCAAACCTCCATGTAATGAGATAACCAGTAATATTTTCAAAACAATAAAAATGTTAGTTACTCATAACTGCAAATGAAGTTTAATATATCTATCTTAAAATAAAAATAAAAATATATGTAAATTTTGGAGGTATCCATTTTCAACATCATTAATGATCAAATGAAAGGAGAAGTATTAAAACCCTCAATATGGAGGATCCACAATCAACTGCTTTAGTCTTCTGAACCATCTCTCCAAAAGGGAAGCACTTTATAAATGCCATCCATTGATCTTGTGTCAGTGTCAAATAAGAATAGCTTCATTCCGAGATAAAAATTTTGTACAAGTTCCCTTTTTTCTGATGGCGAGCCAAAAACATGATATCTGAAACAATCTTACTTAGTTGTTGAGTCGCACATAATATCCACCAAGCAAATTCTCTCTTAAGAATTTGTGTGCATTCTCATGAATTCATGCATGTTTTTGGGAGTTCAAGCAATGTCCAAGGTGCCAACAAAGTTCCCAACATGGAATGGCTCAGGAACGTGTATGCGTTCATTTATGCACCCATGACCTTATTTTTTTACCAAATTTGAATTATGTGATGCATTTTTGGGAGAGATTAAGCGAAATTGTTTCTTCCCAATCAGCATCATACCTCGCCTTTGGAGTCTAGGTAAGAATTATAACATTTTTTTTTACTTTTCTATTTTTCCTTGTTCTTTTTTGTTATTTCATTCAAAATTGTAAAAACAACCAAATTATTACTGTGAACACAATCATTGTATTGAATTGCATGGAAACTGGACAATATGGAACCTAATCAGAACCCAAACCCACCATCACCAAACCCAAACCAAGAACTAAGAAATCCAAATGATGAAATTGATGCATCCTTAGAACTCAATTATATTATCCATCTCCAATGCCCAAAGCAAGTTAACCAATATTCCTGATTACATGGCTAGAATGCATGGACGCTATAGAAATGATCTAAATAAGGAGGAAATAAGAGACCTTAACATTAGAATGTATGAACGCTATAGAGCTGGTCTAAATAAGGAGGAAATAAGAGACCTTAACATTACTAATTTTTGTGTAGATTTTCTTCCGAATCCATCGCATTCAATTTCTTTTTAGGATATAAACATAGTAAAAATAATTAAAATAAAACAAAACAATAATAACAAGAATGACTAAAGGGTTAATTAACACAATTAGAATAGGACAACGCCTCCTAAAAAAAAAAAAAAAAATTCTCAATAGAGGCTAATTCTATTAAAAGAAAATCAAAATAATATTACAAGTTGTAGCTTTAGGCATAGGCATCTGAGAACAGACAACACAGCATACCATCCCAAGAATGGGAGGACTAGAAACATAAGTAAGAAGTTGAATATTGGAAGCAAAAACCACGATTAGAACATAGAAGTCTGAAGCTGTCAAGATCAGGAGCATAAAAACGGAGAGCTGACCATAACCACATAAGAGCTACAAGCTGCCACTTCACCAGAAAAAAGAACCACATTCCAGTCTGCCGAGAGGAAATCTGAACCGCCATCCCAAAATTCATCTGAGCGTAACCAAAAGAACCATAAGAGAAAAATGGGGAGATAAGAAAATGCCAGGTGGCATTACATTTCCATGCCCAGGTTCAGAAGCTCCTCAACCATCAGGTAGACATTGCCATAACATGTCCCTTAATCTCTAGCAACGTCGCCAACACCACTACCGCTAGGAGGAATCGACGAGGGACGAGTGTCACTGGAACAGCTAGCCGTAGCCAACGAGATATAAGTGCCATGCGAGCTGCCACCTGGCTGCTAAGAATCGTCAGGGCCACCCACCTTGTCAAGCTGCTTGCCACGCTTGTCTATCTTACCTTCAGCTGCCAAATTCTGCTCATCATCTTGGCTGTCCCTTTTGCCATGACTACCCTGAGAGACCTCAACTAGAGGGCAGTCTGTAACCAGAGGTGGAGCCTCTTCTTCAGAAAAAATTACCATGACATTGGCCGAGATAATAGGTTTGTTAAGGCTACTTTGGAACCTGAAGTGGGTGGACTGAAATGCGTTGTACGAGAAGGGCCTGCAGGAAGGGCTGAGAGGAGGCGTATTTGACTGAGATAAAGGCAGAGAAGAAGGGGCTGGATTTTGATCGACAGATTGAGCCCTCTAAGAGTGCCCCTATCCTCCTCAACTTCCACTGTAACGGCTACGCATTCTATGCCGAACCATGATGAGGCCGCAAAGGGAGGATGTAGAAGCATAGGAAGCTTTGGAGGGGAGATGAGACAGGACCAAGAGGATTCCAAAGAGAATCGATAAACTGGCCTGAGACAGAGGAAAGGGGGGCACAGTCACAGCAGCAAGAGCCACCGAGAGAGACTCACTGGAAGCATAAACCGTCTTGCTGCAGAGAAGAGCGACAGGGGAGAAGCAGAGGCGAGGGGATGAGGAATAAATACAGAAATGGATAGTCGAAAGGGCCATGATTGATCCAACATTTACCTTGCTTCGGACAGAGTGAGTCTTTTATGCCAATTTCAGGTGGGATTGGTCTCGCCTTAAGTGAGCCGAATCAAGCCAAGTGTGAGCCGTCGAAAGCTAATTAGGAGCCTGGATAACTGTGCAATACAGCATTTGGTAGGACCATGCCCCTGCAGCCTTGATTAAATCCATTAATTTGCATTTAATTCACTCGCATCCGGGTGCCTACTAAAACAAATTAAAAATTAAAGCAAAAACAATTAGAATCATAACAATTAAAATTAATAATTAATTAAGATAATGAAATAAATAAATATAATGTAATTAAATACAAACCTTACATATGTATTTTAATTTTAATTAATAAATTAATTAGGATTAAAATAATAATTCATCAACATAATAAATAAAGGGGTAATTAATAAATAACATGGACATGCATTTTAATTTTAGTTAATAAATTAATTAAAATACATATACACATTAATTTTTAAAATAAAAAAATCTGTATATGTACATAACATATTTAATTTTAACATGAATATGCAATTTAATTTTAATTAATAAATTAATTAAGATTAAAATAATTAAAATAAATAATTAATTTTAAAATAATATATAACTAAAATTAATTAAAGCAAATATGATTAAAATAGATAGAATTAAAACATGAAATAATTAGTACTAATAAAATTAACAATAATACAATTAAATAAAACAATTAAAAAATAATTTAAAGATCTGTCGGTTAAGCATCTCATGCATCTCTATATATATTTGACAAATAACACCAGTCTTTCAATTAATTCTTTCACATCCTGAAGATGAACCACCGTTGCTGGTTCGAAACGTCGATCCAAAAAGAAATTGAATGCGATGGATCTGGAAGGAAATCTACACAAACATGAGATTCACAGAAACCTCAAAGACAAAATTCTTGATTTTGTTTTTGTCTTTGTTCGTTGACCCAAGACACAATCAACTAAAATTGTTTACCAAAAAATACATTTGTATGGACTGGTGCATCTAACAATCATTTCTAGATAGTTGGATGGATAGGTGGTTTATGGTATTTTATAAATCCCCTTGTAATAATAGGGAGGTACCTCTATAGTTCTTAAGGAATCTACGAACAAAGTTTCAGCTAGGACTCCATGTTAACTATTTTAACATGGGGTAATTCTAGGGGGTGTATTGTGGATTTACACAAGGTAGAAAAAATGATAGGTGCAACATAGCACTAGCTCCTCATCAACTTATATGAAGGCTTAAACCCCCTGTCCAAAATATTTTAGTTACATGTAGCAATGTTGAGACTTAGATGATGCTAGTTTCATTGACTTGCATAATATTCTATCATGGAATCTTGGTGGCATCTATAATAGCCCTGGTGAAAATTCCATGTAAAAATATATAAATACCACAGATGATGGCACACATATTCCAAGTTGAATGGTGGGCACGACAGCCTAGTGTGTGTTCATTTGGTTGGTTATGGCTAAGGAAATTGGCAAAGGCAATGGCTAAGGCATTAAAGAGGCAAAAAGGTATTTTGACACATTTATTTATGAAAATAATGGAAATTAGGAGAAAAGAAAGGTGAAAGGTCACATGTTTCATGTGAGGAGGAAATTGAAGGAAAATAACAGAAAGTGAAGAAAATAGAGACCTCATTAATAAAAAAGATTATGAGGATCAGTGGGCAAATCTTGGTCAGTGTAACCTTTTTCAGTTTAGTTTTGGAGTTCTCTCATTATTCTCTCTCTCTCTCTCATACTCTTGGAAACTTAGAGCTTTCTTGGAGCACTTTGGAATTGGAGCAAGAAAGGCAGAGAAGGCAGGATGAAGCGAAGGTCATGCAAGGAAAGGTAGGATCAAGCAGCTCTAACAGGCTTCATTGCAGGTATCAATTTGCATGTGCATTTTCCTTACTATATTTGGCATGCATGGGATTGCATGTGTTTCTTTTCTACCATGGCATGGGCCTTTCCTAGTGTGACAGTATTTTCGGCCTAGCCTTGCCATTTCCTGATAGCTTTGATGAGATGGGTTCTCTCAAGCGGTTTACGGGGGATGACTAGATTGGATTCGAAATTGAGTGGGATAGATCTCCGAAATGACAAACACATGGCGATAGTGGTCCCTAAACCGGACTGATGATGCATGAAGCCATTGGCCTACTAACCCTTGACTAGACTGTGGGTTGCAGTAAAGCCAGATTGTGTGCCTCGATAGGCCTAGGAATCCTTGCCGGTGAATGGAGAGATATACAGTAAAGCCAAGAGGTGGATTTTATCTCTATTGGGCCAAGTGATTCTGGGATGGAACGTATGGTAAAGCTTGGAGAGTATGTCTTGGTGTAGGGCCTAGTGATGTAGGCGGAGAACTGTGGTGGCATCCACATTGATTGGTGTTTTTGATGTGTTCTATGAGTCGCACATTCATGCTTGGAATATGGAACAAGGATCATTGGCTAAATATAGACATGGCTCAGCCAATCTATGGTCAGGTGGAACGTGGTAGTCCCATCACCGGTTGGTTCATTGTATTTATTAATGAAAAATTCATTCCCTTGATTTTTATGTGCCAATGTACTGATGTATATATGGATTTTTATGGATGATATGTTTATTGTATTTCTATACCTATTATGTTGGTTTATATGCACATTTACCCTGCAGGGTGTTACAGAGTGGTATCAAAGCATGGTTCAAATACTTGGACTGGATGGGCTCTATCATAGGTGAAATGAAGATCAAATGGCTTAATGCATACATCCAATTTTAGTTTTGTTCTATATTTCATTATGTAGAGTTTCAGAATGTAAAAATTTGTCCACATTGAGGGAAAATCTCACTGATAATATAGTTAAGATTTCAAATATTGTTTGACAATATTTTAGGAATTATGATCTAAGGAAGATGACCTTCCTGAATGCACCTTTAGGAAGGTCATGTTAGAATTTATGCAATAACTCATCTTCTGTAGGCTTTCAGAAGCTGAAACATTGCCCACATTGAGGGGACATACCATTGATTATGTGGTATAAATTTCAAATATTGGATCGCAATCTTTTAGGAGATATGAGTAGGGGGAGTCAAGCCTTCTAAATGCTCCTAAAATTAGGCCTCAAACAGGCCATGCTAACATTTTTGTTATAAATTTTCTTCTGGGAACTCTCAGAAGCTAAAATTATTTCTACAATGAGGGGAAATCCCATTGATATTGTGATAAAAATTTCAGTTATTTATTCGCTATATTGTAGGATAGATGACCAGTGGAAGTCGAACTTTCTAGATACTCCTAGAATTCTACACCAAATAGGATTGTGTTGTTATTTTCTTATAACCTTTCTTCTATGAAACCTCAGAAGTTGAAACTTGAACCACAGTGAGTGAAAATACCACTGATCATATGGTTCAGTTTCCATAACTTGTACTATTACGGTTTTGGATATATGCATTGAACCTTTCGCTATATTAGTTTGCATGTAAAGTCTTTGATGAAATGCTTAAATTGTTCAATGATTAATTTCATATAAATTATTTGATAAAATGCCCCAATGAGTATGTTTTTGTGGTTGGGGATAGTATTTATGTGCGTAATAGTATTCTTGTAGTTGATATATGCTTATTTGTATGCAAATAGTTTGTTATATTAGTTTTCATGCAAAGTGTTTGAAGAAATGCTTACATGAAAATTTAATATTATAGTAGTTGTTTGAAGAAAATGTAAAAGCATAGTAATTGTTTGAAGAAAATGTTATTTTTTAGATGGGATAGTATTGTGGTATGATAATATGGATGTAGTTGATCTATGCCTATTTTCGTGCAAAGAATTTGAAGAGTGTCATGTAGGGAATTTGAAAGGTTGCATGCAAGGAATTTGAAAAGTTGCATGTAAGGAAATGGAAAAGTGGCATGTTTTTAGTTATTATATTGCAAATGGAATGAGTGCAATGTTTTGACCTAATCTCATACAAAATGTATGAGAAATAAAAATCAATTTCTTTTAAAGTGTGGCTAAATTTAGTAGAGCTTTGGAGATCCCATTTCCATAATTGGACATTGGAGATCGGGCCATTGTAGTAGCTTCCTCCTTCTACCTTAGTGTGGACCATGGATAGTAAGGGTGTATGATTATAGGTTGTTTGAATGCTTGATTAAGTGTGTGATATGTGTTTGTGCTTATAAAATTTTATGAAGGAATTCTCTTATTTTAATACACTTGTACTAATACAATATGTGTTGAGACAACTGATATGCACTTGCATGCAAGTGGGTGCTAGTTTTAGTATTATGACTATGATTGTGAGTTGATTGCCGAAAATGACATGGTTGTTAGTACTAGTGAAAGTTGATTTCAAATTAATAGACATGATGTCCTGATTTTTGGAACACGTGAGTGACTGTGTATGGATTATATGTCGCTTACATGTTTATTTAATGATACCTACTTACATCCTTGTATGTTAGGTTAGATTCTTGAATATTTTGGATTACATGCATCAGTCTAGTAGGTTGATTACAAGATTTGATCACTTATGTTTGATTACATGCTTTTATGCGTAGCTGTAGTTGATTTTACATGTCTTATGCATACTGTTGATTGCATGTGGCAATGTGTACAATGGAGTAATGGTTGTTGTCATGCATGAGGTCATGGTTTGTGTAGTTAATATGGTCATGAATTGATGATTGGACTCCAGCTAAAATGATGTGTATATGGTTTGGTACTCATTTTTTATGTGTGTATATGTAGTTGTTATGTATGTATGGTCTTGGTTATGATTATGCATGTATAGTAGGTCAAACATGCCTTGTGAAGTCATTGTATGCAATTTAGGTCATCATGATGCTATTGGTTGTTATGATGCTAATGTGTTGGCTAAGATAGAGTAGGAGATGCAGATCATCATAATGAGGTTGCAACATTGGACTTTGGGGTAAGAGTAGATCGTCATATAGGTATTGCATGTTTGACATGCAAGTATGTAAGTTAAGGATTTTTATATGCATTAGGTTTATGTACATGTATTTTGATGTTATGGTTACATTCATGATAGATGTTGGTTTATTAGTGTAGTTATATGCACATGTGTCTGATAGTCAAGAATGACAGTAATTTGTAGTGGTATGCGTTTCTATTGTTGTTTTATATTAGATAACCTGATGATTACACTATATGTTGCTGATGAGTATGTTATAGATTAACTTGTTGATTGTTATATGAAAGTTAGCTTAACGATTCAGTTTAATGTTGTTAATGAGCATGATATATAGCTTATTGTTGTTATAAGCTATTAACTTGATGATTAGGGTCATTTCATTGAGATATTGATGTTATAATTTGGATTGGTCATATGCATGATGGTTATGTCCATTGCCTTGAAGATCTTGATGTTATATGTATTGTGTTAACTTGGTTTGACCTATGAAGATGGTTATGGTTGCGATATTCAAGCATGAACCGACATATTTTTGAGATGGTGTCATACTAATCTAGATTAACTTTGCATATGTGTGAATGATAATTGTGTATGAATTTATGATGTGAACATATTAGTTAGATATTTTTATGGATATCATGATCTTATGAGTGCTTGAGTTGATGTGTTGTAAATTTATATCGTGCTAACTAGATTGATTGTGTAGACAAGATCACCTTCCTTGAGATACAATAAGGTATCAGTTGCTTATGTCATATATTTGGTTCTTGATTGTTGGTTATTTCATCTAGTTGATTTATTTAACATGGTATGAATGTTTTATGAATTGCATAATATGAGTATGTGTTCAAATGATCTTGTTTTCAAATGATTGTACTAATATGTATGTGTTTAGATAGTTGATATGTACTTGAATGTAGTTGATAGTTGTAGCATTATGTCTAATGACTATGGATTATGACATGAATGCTTGTAAAAGTTGATTTCAAATTGATAAGTATTATTGTATTGATATATGGAACATGTGGTTGACATTTGTGAGCATGATGCAGGGAGCTGCATGGTAAGAGAGGTTTCCATGAAATCTTGTAGAAGGCTCAGGTTGAGCTATCCCTGGGAATCATGGGGATTGAGTCATGGTGTTTCTTGTTAGTCTTGTACTTTTGGTCTTTTATGAATTGTTGAGCTTGATTTGTGGCTTTGTTTATATCTAGTGTATGGCCATACCACTTTGTTTGCGGAGTCATGTTGTTATTGGTTTTTATGGTCTTCTTCTTGGTTTTTTCTTGTCTTCTCTTTTATTGTTTTGAGTCTTGAGAATTGGTTGGGAAAGAGGAAAGTTGATAGAGCTCGGGGAGAGCTATGTGGTACTTGACGATATAAGAATCAGATGAAACGTTTTGCATGAATAAGCGTAGCGGAAGGTATGTCTATGACTATCGGTTAGACTGGTTGGGTCCCTGTTGGTAAATGGACTGTGGTGGTACAGACATGAGGAAGTTAACCAAGAAGGCAGAGTAAATGGATCTGAGGCGTCAGATGTCTTGGCTATTTCGGGAATTGTTGTTCTTAATATCATTCATGTTGTGCATGAAAAAAGGAAGTTCTCTTAACCTTGACCTTGATATCTGGTAATTATTTTATGATCATGATTATGTTGATATTTATATATGTATACAGGTATGTATGTATGTGGTTGTCTGACAGGATCATGATTGTTTTATGATAAATTTTATATATGTATGTATCCATGTATCTATGTTACTATCTGACAAGGTTGTCAAGGATCATTCTTGTGGAGGAATGATTGCTTATGCAGGAGAACAACATGAAGAGGTTCCTAGTCTTATGAGGAATCAATTGGGAAGAGTAGTCATGACAAATATATGAGGTCAGTATCATGTGGATATGATTTGATATTTTATACTTGTATTCTGCCTATTTTTATGTTATGATATGTAATTTTGAAGGATACATCAACAAAGTGAAAGAAGTGTGGTATGCGGCATGCTAGGGAAGCATGGATGAGATACTCAAAGAAAGGTTTCTTTCTAAGGACAATGTGGTTTTGGATGTGTGGTACTATTGTTGTGCATACATTGTATATGTTGTAAATGTTGCATATATGATGTGTGCAGTTGTGGTGTTTTGTATACATATCATGTGTACATGTAATTTATGCTATGTTATGTACAAGATGGTACAAATAGGGTTACACAAATCTTAAATATGGGGCATTGTGTACATATTGTACTATATTCATGACGTATATGTGGTGCGTGTGTGTGTGTATGGTGCTCAGTGCATGTTGGATATGCAGTGTTGTGTACAGATAATGATATGTACATGTTGGGAATGCAATGCTATGTACAAGTGGTGTTGTGTGCATGTTGTACACGTGGTGCTATCTACATATGATGTGGTCTGCATGAGTGTACGAGTGGTGTTGTGTGCATGTGGTGTTGTGTACATGTTGTACAAGTGGCACTATGTGCAGGTGGTGATGTGTACATGTATTTCATGTGGTGTTGTGTACATGCGGTGTCGCGTACTTGTCATGCGTGTGGTACTATGTACTTGTGGTATTGTGTACACATTGTACAAGTGGTGTGGTGTATATGTGGTGTTGTGTACATGTTGTGCAAGTGGCGCCATGTACATGTGATGTTGTGCACACATTGTGCAAGTGGTGCAACATACTGATGTTACTATGTACATGTTGTACATATGGTACTAGTGCGCGTATGGTATTGTGTGCATGTCATGCATGTTGTGTTGATGGCATGTGGTATTATGTATGTGCATCATGTAGTCATGGTATTGCAACATGTGTACTTGTTGTGTGGTACTCTATGTAGGTACATGTATTGGGTGGTATTTCACATCGGGTATAGATGGATGCATTGTATTGTATACACAAAGTGTAGGTGCATGTGTTTTATGTCAAGTGTAGATGCATGTATTGCATGGTGTGGTATAATGTGTGGTATTATGTGTGTGATTCACACTATGTGTCTATGCACATGGCTGAGGAGAAGGGTCTGGGTGTTTGTCGAGTGTAGTGACTGATCTAGGGTGAGTATAGAATAAAGACAAAGGTAGAAGTTAAGGATTGATGAAAGGATAAGTATCAACATTTTATTTTAGTTTTATTATGATTGTTATTTATGACTATGGTATATGATGATTATATGTGATTTATGCTTTTGGTTTATGATGATTACATGTGATTTATGATTTTGATCTATGATGGTTTTGTTTAAGCTAACCTATTGTGATATCTTTATATATGCTGATTTGGTCAAATATTTTAGTTTGACTTGTTGTGACAGAAAGAAAATAGGATTGTAATGTACCTTATTGATGAGTTATTGATGAGGTATGATGTGAATTTATTTCAATTTATTTTAAATCTAATGGAAGTTATGTGCTTGGTATAGGAATGCATGGAATGCCCGGTTGGGTAATTGAAATCAACTACAAGAATTAGCATAAGCAACAAAGGAATTGAAACATGTAGCAGTATGCTGGTATAGCACTTCAGGAACAGGGCCATTGTGGGACACTGGTACCCAATAATGTCCATTGATTTCCATGAGCATGTTATGAGTGGTATGATGTGATGAGGTAGCTATATGCCTTGGTTTTTGTATCTTCTAATGTGAGGAAGCCTTGCCAAGGGATGGACTACCTGTGATGGGGGTGCCAGCGAAGCTTGGAAGTTGAGTGACTACACGGAATGGGTGACCAAACTCCCGAGGGACCAAATTCTTGATTCATACCATGTTAAATAAATCGACTAGATGACAAGCAGGATCAAGCAACTATAACAGGCTTCATTGCAAGTATCAATGTGGATGTGTATTTTCCTTGCTATATTTGGCATGCATGGGATTGCATGTGTTTCTTTTCTACCATGGCATGGTTCTTGCCATGTGTGACAGTATTTTCAGCCAAGCCTTGCCATTTCATGATAGCTTTGATGAGATGGATTCTCTCATGTGGTTTGTGGGGGATGGTCAAATTAGATTCAAAGCTAAGTGGGGTGGATCTCTGAATTGACAAACACATGGTGGTAGTGGTCCCTAAACTAGACTAAGGATGCACAAATCCACTGGCATAGTAACCCCTAAACCGGATTGTGGGTTGCGGTAAAGCCATATTGTGTGCCTCAGTGGGCCTAGGAATCCTTGCTGGTGAATGGCTGCATATATGGTAAATCGAAGAGGTGGATTTTCTCTCCATTGCGCTTAATGATTCTGGGATGGAATGCATGATAAATCCTGGAGAGCATATCTCGGTGTAGGGCCTAGTGATCCTTGGATCAGAATGTGAATGCACTGTAAAGCCTGAGAGACTAGGAGGCACTCAAATTCCTCACGATGTAGGCAGAGAACTCTGGTGGCATCCACATTTATTTGTGTTTTTGATGTGTTCTATGAGTCCCACATTCATGCTTGGAATATGGCATGCGGGTGATTGGCTGAAGAGTGACTTGGCTCAGCCAATCTATGCGTGGGTGGAATGTGGTAGTCCCATCACCGGTTGGTTCATTGGATTTATTAATGAAAAATTCATTCCCTTGATTTTCATGTAAAAATGTACTGATGTATATATGGATTTTGATGGTTGATATGTTTATTGTATTTTTGTTCCTATTATGTTTGTTTATATGCACATTTACCCCGGAGGGTGTTACAACATCATCATGTAAAGAGCCGCTATCAACGAATTTAGTGGATGGGGTTGGACCATCCAACTTTGTAGTGGGGGCTTGACTAGAAAAGGCCACATGCAGGCTAACTTGAGCTTCACACATGTACCAATTGTAGGTTGATTTTTTATGGCCAAAAGGAAGAAAAAAAACATGTAATTATGGAAGGACATATATATATATATATAAAATCCTGTGTTTTCTTTATCTATTTAATTATATGATTTGTGTAGTTGTTATTCCTTCGTAGCACTCCTTTTAACTGTGTCAACACATTAATGTTAGTTTCAGCCACTGATGTTGCAGTCAATAGCACATATTCATTTTGTTACAACCCTTCCCTCTTGTAAACATTATTATATATTGTAAGATTTGTAGTTAAAATGAAAAGGATTGGCTAAGATCAAGGGACATGGGAACAAAGCTTTGTGGAGGAGGTTGCTTGGGAAAATTGGAAGGGATAGATATTTAATGTCAATCATGGGGCTAATTGGTATGCCTTAATGGGTTTACCACTCATTTATATATTGGGGAGGAAGTCTATGGGATTCCCCAATAGGGACGATGAGCCAACAAGGAAAAGATGCACGTTAATTGGAAGAGACATCGCTAACAAAGGGGGCCTCCTAAAAAACAAGAGAAGTAATGTGAATTGGGGAAAATAATTAGATAAAGAGTAGTGGGGCTGACGAAGGCATGATTGATAGAGAGTCGTGAATGGGGAGTTGGCATGATAGCACTCCACCACCATACAGTTACAATTGCGATGATGGGTAGGGGTATTGAAAAGGGGATTCCTCAAGTTCCATAGGTGATGATCATTTCCACAACATGGAAGAAAAGGGAAAAAAAAAAAAGACCACCGAAGAGGGGATAGTAGAGAGGGGAGAAATGGTGGGGTAAAATTCATAATAGGTAACAATCCACAGGAACCAAGGAAAGAAATTTGAAAGCTGCATGAGAAAGGCAGAGTAACAGGGCCAGTGGACAAAATGACAACATGCAAACGAGGGAATATTTGAGTGGGCATATCTTACATGGTAGATAGAGGATCGCTAGATTCTTAGTTTGGGGGGAGGCCCTGTTTCTTGGATTCTTGGCTATAGAGCACCCATGGTGTCATCCTTGCTTGATTGAAAGCATACCATTTATCCTTATGAGCTCAGGATTACTAGTTTATAGGGGAAGGAATTGAAGTAAATTGTTTCTTAGATAGATGGGTGGATATGGTGATATCTCTGGACTTTGTATGTTGGTAGACTGATTGATTTATTTCCTTGGTGCACTCCTCCTCATGTTTTAAGCTTTGCTCAGGGGTGATTAATTGCAAGAAAAACTACAGGGCAGTCAATTTAATGTTGGGTGGAGAATTAGACTCTCGATCTCAGTTTCCAGTTTCATCTACAATGTAAGATAAGTGGTTTCCTTATTTTGTTATGAATATTATTTCACTAAAATTCTTGTATTTGTAGATTTTCCTGTAGATTCACAGCTCATGTAATTTCCTAAAACAGAAGACAATAATTTACTCTACTCTTTATAATGGCAGCCAATGATCTATGAAAACAATAATCAACAAGAGGAAGAACATCAAGGCACATAACGCAATATGTATATGGGGAAAGCCACTACTCAAAACCCCAACTATCTGTATTGCATTAATAAATAATTTGAGGGACAATACAAATCTTGTTCTCACTAGAACAATTCATGCACAAGTATAATCAACTCTCTCTACTCATAAGCTAGCTCAACCCAAATCCTTAGCCTATTCTGCAACTCTCCAAGCCCCTATTTCCTTGCACAATTCCTAGGATGAATAGCCTGTATTTAAAGGGAATTCATGCTTCCAAAACTGTGCAATCTTAATTAGATCCTCTTCCTGATTGCATGCATGATATTTACAACTCATTAAATCATACAAATGATAGTACAATGTCCCTACACTCTAGTCTCAACTGGGTCTTTCTCAGAACTATCATGCATGACTTTTGATGAGTGTGTCTTCAATCATCTGGAGTAGCACTTGTGGATTCACCAGTGCACTAACTAACTACTAATCCTCTACTAGTTCAACAAATAGTTAGAGCTAATTTAACTGACTATAACTCAGTAAACTGAGTTATCTAATTACAACTCAATCTAAACTCATACTGAACCCCTAAAATTTAAGGAGAACATATACATGACTACACAAAGACTTCCAACTCGAATTCCTAAGTTAATTAAACTTAATTAACTATTTACAAGTTGTTATGAGAAAAGAATTACAATTTTAATTCAAAAATTAATTCAAGGACAAATTAAATTGGAATTACTCAATTCTATTTTTAGCACTCCCTCTCAACAAGAAAGGAATTCAAATTGATCATGATCCTAAACCTTTCAAATGGTCTGCATGCAACACTTCTCTCTAGTGTCGTTGCTACAACAACTCTATAAACAAAAAAGCATCGAACCTAAATCAATATGATGCATTTGTCATCAAAGTCTCTGACTGTTACTACCTCTGTCAATTGAAAACTATACACTTCTACTAACTCTTCCTTTCTACACTATTGTCAACCCTTCTCTCTTCTCTTAAGTATCTAACTACTCTAGCCTCTGTCACTCTGATCTCTAACTACATCAATCGCCATTGATTCCTCCTACTACTATGTACTTTGGGCACTCGTAGCAAGGTACGATTCATTAGATAAAACCTCTCAATGGACCCTGCCCAATTTCAGCCCTCTTGGGACTATCACTTCACATCACCTGACCTCACACCTGGAGATATGGTTACATGTTCTCCCTCTACCCACATGGCTTGAATTTCCCCACTACTGGAGGTCTCTACATGAGTGGATTCTTCCACTCATTCTCCTTTGTGGTTCTCCAATTGTGGCTACTCCACAATTGTCTGAGACTTCTTCTGGGGCTACATGTTGAGAGGTAATTTACTCTCCCTCTCAATCACCAAGTCTCTAACCTTTCTTCTTTCTCCTAAAGGATTTGCATGCATCTTCTACTACAAGAGCATACAAGTTCTTCGCTCGCACAAAAGTCTCTTTCATATGTCCTGCCATCACGAAATTTTCTTAAAAAGAAAAGTTGATTTTAAATCTACAATATCTCCCTCATCTGAACTCCGATTCAGGCGATTTTTTTACTTGGATATTTTTTTGCAAGGAATCCAAATCTATTTTTTTTTTTTAATTTTCAACAAAAAATTTCAGATCTGCTCATGTAATTTCCTAAAACACAAGACAATAATATACTTTATTCTTTACAACAGAAGTCAATGATATATGAAAAAATAATCAACAAGAGGAAGAACATAAAGGCACATAACACAATATGTATCCAAGGAAAGCCACTACTCAAAACGCCTACTATCTATATTTCATTAACCATAAATCTAAGTGAAAATACAAAACTTGTTCTCACTAGAACAATTCGTACACAAGTATAATCAACTCTCTCTGCTCACAAGTTAGCTCAAGCCAAATCCTTAGCCCATGATGCAACTCTCCAAGCCCCTATTTCCTTGTACAATTCCTAGGATGAATAACCCACATTTAAAGGGAATTCATACTTCCAAAATTGTGCAATCATAATTAGGGCCTCTTCCTAATTGCATGCATGCTATTTACAACTCAGTAAATCATACAACTAATAGTACATTGTCCCTTCACTCTAGTCTCAACTCGATCTTTCTTAGAACTAACATGCATGAGTTTCCGATGAGTGAATCTTTAGTTATCTGGAGTAGCACATATGGATGCACCAGTGCACTAACTAAATTCTAATCCTCTACTAGTTCAACAAATAGTTAGAACTAGTTTTACTCACTATAACTCAGTAAACTAAGTTATCTAATTACAACTCAATCTAAACTCATATTGGATCCCTAAAATTTATGGAGAACATATACATGACTACAAAAAGACTTACGAATTGAAATTCCTAAGCTAGTTAAGTTAATTAAAGTTAATTAACTATTTACAAGTTTCTATGAGAAAAGAATTACAGTTTTAATTCACAATTTAATTCAAGGATAAATTCAATTGGAATTTCTGGATTCTATTTTTAACATTTCTTGTTTTTATTTTCAACAGTATTGTTGTTACATAGTATGTATGCTGAATGAAAACGCCCATGCTCAACGTGGAAATATATGAGTGCTTGGAGGGTTTGACATTATATGTGTTACCATCCTCTATTTTGAAAGCCTGGGTAGCCTACTACTATGGCCTTGGGTGCACACCCTTTATATAATAATTGTAGGACTTCTTGTATGGCTATGTGTTTGGTAACTTATAGTATGCCATACTTTTGGTTGAATGGTGTACCTTTATATAATTGGAATAAGATGTGCATGTGGGTGTTCATTTGATATCATGGATTTGGGAAATCATTGTGTTGATTGTGTTCACATAGCATTATAGGATCCACATTAATGTTAAGTCTAGATAAACATATGTTGTTTGTGGTGTTAAACCCCATGGTCTGTATGTCATAAATGTGGCAAGAGCCTCTATGGGTTGGAGGCTAATAGTTTAATATGATTATTATTTATTAACATTTTCCTTGGTTTTCTTGTCATGGATTGTGAGTGCCTTCTCGCTCATGGAATGGAATATAGTGCATAGGGAAGGCTAGTTTAAGTCTGTAGTGGTTTTGATGTCTTTGTGATTTTTTTATGTTTTTGTTTTTAGCATGAGAATCCAATAAGAATAGTTTGTTCCTTGTATGTATCAAATGAGTGCCTAAATGGGAAATTTTAAGGAAATGGGAGGTTGAGACTCCTTGTAATATCTACTACACTTATGAAATTAAAATATAGCTGCTTGAGTGGTTTTATGCTCTGTTATGATGGCTGAGGATATTCCTATGTATAAATAACTATATATGTGTGTCTATATCAGTTTGTGTTAAATCTCAGGAGAAGACCATTGGGGAAAATTATGCCATGTTAAGGCTACAAAGGGGAGAATGGGAGCGGGAGCCCAGTTATGTGGAGGCTAAGGCTGGGAACCACCTAAAGGGCTAACACAAATACACGGGGATAGATGATTTTACGCTAAGTGCTAGGAATAGTGGGTCCTAGGACAAGTAGCACGATCATGTGGATTTTTGCTAGAATGGTACCACAATGGCATGCCACATGGTTGCCATAATTGACAATATCAAAGGATTGAGGGGGCCAAAGATGGGTGACACATGGTGCTCTTGGTGGAGGCCACATGGATGGGATAATATTAGCATCATTTCATCTCGGGTTGATGTCATGTCAAGACCTCAGTGAGGTTGGTAATGTGCCTATTGCGATAGGGGTGAGATTGACGAGAAAGATAGACATAGACTTATCTTGTAAATGACAGAAAAATGCATGTCTTAGGAAATTGGGTACTCAGACCTTAGGGAACTCACATCACGACGATATAATGTTGTGAGGTGGGTGATATTGGTGGAATCGAGTGATGGGAAGTCTATCGTTGATTGATGTGAATTCAAGTCTATCTTGCCTCATTGTGTTTAGTGAGGTGTGATATGTAGAAGGCCCACGAGAATGCACCAAGATCAAAGAACATTTGTAATGTAAAAAGGTCAGAAAATATACTACAAATATAGCCTTGTCGGCCTAAGCAAGGTATGATGTGGCTCATGCCATGGGGAGCATAGCAATGGCCAAATGCAATGACATGGGAATTCCAGATGATGTGGGGTTTCCACATGGGAAACACATGGAAGCCATATGGAATTGCCATGTAGACCTAGCAAGGGTTTAATGGTCAACCATTTGAATAGCCATAACTTTTGATCAGTAGCTCAAATCAAGATAAATTTGATATCACCGGAAATATCTCGACGAGCTCGATACAATGATAATGATACTTTTTATTTTTGAGGAAGTTAAAAAATGAGGAATTTTGTGACCCCATTTCCATGACAAGACTATGGAGGTTGGGTTAAAATAAGGTAACACCTTCTGGTTCCCAAATAAGCTCTAAGGGGGTGGTTGAGGGTGTTACAAAGTGGTATTAGAGTAGAAGGTTCAACACTAGACCTCTAGAGATCAAATGTTTGGACTTTAAGGCAATATAATATCATATTAAGAGTCTATTACGAGGTAAAGATAAAGCATCTAGGTTCAATACTTGGACTAGATGGGCTCAGGGGAAAATGTTTTGTGCCAAAACTTTGTGCTAGACCTTTGGGGCATAGAGTGTATATGCCTAATGACTACTTTCTTAAGCAAGTGGATGCTAGTTGTAGAACTGTGATTAATGGCTATATATTGATTGCAGATGGTGTATTACATGCATGCCCATGATGATTTTATGAATATGAAATAAAAGATGATGGATGTTAATGGGTTAGGTGGATTTTTAATTGACCTTTTCATATTGCAAATTTCATTAATGCTAGCCTTGGTAAAGTTGTTGAATTTAATTTGTGACTATTGTCTTAGGCAAAGAGCTCGAAATTAAATTGTTGTTATGATCTTGGTGAAGAAGTTGGAACAAATTTATTGTTGCTTTCCTAGAAAAGTGGCATAATTTAATTTCTATTGTTGGTCTTGGCAAGGAGGATAATTTTTACTTAATGATGCTAGGCTTGGTAAAGAGGTGGATATTTTATTCTTTCAAATTGAATATTGTCAGTAAAAGGGTTGATTCATAAATATTGTAATGGTGAGATTGAAGGAAGGTTGATGTATACACACACACATTCTTGGTATGACTATAAATAAGTAGATATATACACATGTATGTAAATTTTGGGTTTTGAAAACATATTGAGATATATATGTGTTCTTATCTATGTCCCAAGTTTTGAGACATATTGCTGATAAGAAAATTGAGATGTGTGTTTAGTTGCAGGTGTTCCGCTACAGGTCGACATGCTTGGTATAGCATGGTCGAGTGGTAGTTGGTATTTATTTTACATTTTTACTACTAACATCTATTTGTACATGGAAATGTATGGAAATGTTCGGTACAAAAAAAGAATAGTAGCTCATGAGATCTCTCATGCACTTGAACTAGCATCATACAATGTTGGAGGAGAAGTGGAGTGGAGGGGGGCACCCCGTTAAGGCCCTTTGATAAGAATTGAAGGATACCTCCTTGGAAAAATTGGAGGGGCACTGCAAATTTTAAAGGTAGCCATGAAAAAAATTGGAAAATACTATTTCTAAGTATTTATATACATAAATGGCAGCGAAAAATAAATAATTGAGAACATTAGAACTCATGGGATTGGGTTGATGTGGAATTTGTTGATTTCTAGTAGCATCAGATGTTCTCTTAGCCTCAAAATTTGTAAGGCAGCTAGGACACATGTATTACACAATACCCAAAAATTGTTTTGGGAAATTCCACCCAGAGACAATTTTCTTAAGATAATTAAATATTTTTAATGGGTGCCTAAGTTAAAGCTTGGGAAATTAAAATAATTAAAGGGTATTAATCAAACTGTGGGTGAAACTTCTTGAAGAAGATGAGGATCAAGCCAAAATGATATAAGCCATTGATTAGAATCTAATCTCGGTCATTGGTTCTCAACCTGAAGATTATAAGAGGAGGCTTGATGGGCATTTGGAAGATACATCAGTGAGAGATCAAGAGATTGAATTTCGCAGAGAAGGCAGCACAACAATTGCTAGAGAATTGATTGAGGAGATTTCTTGTAGTGAAGGGTAGGGATAGTTTCAGTTGCAAAATTTGTTGATCTGGAAGAGACAGCACAAAGGCTACCTTGGACAGTGTCGACTAACACAAAATCACCACAGAGCCTCAAAGGGAATCTGTAAATTTGTTGGAGAATCGATTTCCAGAGCTAGAAGCCAGGGTGTGAGACCGAGAGGGTAGAATTTGAAGTCTCAGAGGTAAATCGACCGATAGGAGTGACGCAGTCCCCTGAAATTGTGATCCAGGGCCTACCCAGTGATTGCACAAAGGTTGCGTAGAGACAGCAATGAACTAGCCATTCCATGATTGGATCAATGAAGATGACCAATGATAGTGTGAGGTATATCTCACACATCTCTCTATTAGTCATATTCTCTTTATTGGATAGCCAACAAGGCATCCAAAGATTGTATTCAGAAAACTACTACTTAATAATACAAACCCTCAACTATGGCACTGTTTTTCCCACATTGGTTTTTTCCAGGGACATTTGTCCAAAAATAATAGTGTAATGTGTTGTGTATTTATTTCTTGCTCAGTTTCTTGTTTCTGCATATAATTTTAATTGGTGAAGGTTGCAGTTTAGTAGCTTCGATATTTGTTCTAGGAAGTAGTAAATAATTTATTTAGCAATTAACAAATAGAAGGAACTTAATCAGTTGCCACAATAGAAATTTGGGCTTCCAAATTTTCACATGGTATCGGAGTTGTAGATGAAACAAGATAACAAAGCTAGAAGAGCTCAGCGCAGAAGAGAAGGAGGGTCGAAGTGCTCCGTAGGAAGCAAATCGAATCCCTAGAGGGATTACACAGTTGATGTCAGGAAGGAAAATTTTTCGAGAAAGGTCTCTCTCTGAGTGAGTCAATAGAGAGGTAAGACATCTAGATCAAATTTTTCTAGTGTCAGAGTAAGCAGCGTAGAAGCTTTGGTGAATAGGCGGTTTCTAGTGTGACGAAGTTTTCCGCAGCAGTTGCTGGGGCAAAAAAAAGTCAGAAGGAAGAAGAGAGACATTGTTGAGGGAATTATTCCTCATAGGACTTCCAACTAAGAATTTTGAATTCTCATTTACTGAGCAGCAATAGGGAGAAACACATCTACTAATTCTAGTAGGGAGTGCATAGGCCAGCCCAACAGCAGCGCAAAGGAGAGAGGAGGCAATTCAACATTTCGTTGGTAGAGATGGTAGCTCATGAGTTGCAAGATCGGGATCAGTTGGAGGATGCATACAAATACATGATCTAGAAGGAAAGAATTTCTTGTCTTTTGGTAGAGCATGATCTCAAAACCTATGTCGACATTGTGGTAGTTGTACCCACAGATCCAGATCCACTCAAGAAGTACAAGGTTGAAATGGAAAAGGCCAAATGATTGATCCTCGACAGAGTGAGAGATCATGTAGTGTGTCACATTACCGGCAAGGATACTACTGACAGATGTGGGAAGCATTGGCAACGTTATATGAAGGATTGTTTGAGGAGAAAAATATGTACTTGGAGAAAAAGATGAGATCCATGAAGATGCAGAAGGGGGAGTGCATTGATTCGTTCCTTACAAAGATTCAGGAGATCCGTGACTCGTTGGAAACTATGGGGCCAACACCTCAACCTACCGATATGATGAGGTTGGCCCTGAATTCAATCTCAGAAGAATGGTAAGTATTTGTCCAGAACATCCTGGGCAGAGAAAGATTGTTAGATTGGGAAGGAATGTGGGCCTCTCTTCAGCAGGAAGTGATGAGGATGGACTTAATCAAGTAAAAACTTGATAGTAGTAGCAGAAGCAGTCGGACGAAGCCAAAGGAGGAGGAAGAGAATGCAGCCCTTACATCTAAGGGGCATTAGGAGTAGTGAAGAAAAATAAATATGTTTCAAAGATCAAGTGCTTCCAGTGTGGTGAACTTGGTCACTACGCTATAAAGTGCCCTCTCAATAAGAAGGACAAATATGAGAAGCATGATCCAAAGGCTGCATCCAAAAATATCGAGGAGGAGTTTTTTTCCATAGTTGCCTAAATACCTTGTGGGGAGAGGTGGGGCAATCTAAAAATGTAGTTCGAAAGAACTACAGATGGGCAAGATCTTTGAGGAGTTCACCTCTTGGATCAATACCTTGTTATGGGAGCCTATATCAGAAGTATTGGGACCAATGTCAGATGGTGCAAAGGAGTGTCAGAGTGACAGTTACAGTGGCTAGGAGAGCTAGAGACTGAGCAGTGTAGAGCAGATTTTACAGCAGTGGAGTTGGCACAATGCAGAGTCGGCAACATCATAGAGGCTTTAGAGGGTTAGTGGAGTGACTAGGAGTAGTCATAACTCCAACAAAAGATGCATCATGTTGAACACCTGTTCAGTAATTTTGGATGCTTTTTTGTTGTTGATGCAATAGAACTAGTAGTTGGAGAAGGTTGCAGTGCAAATGCAATGTTGGTAGTGCCTATGCTAGTAGCAACACAAATGCAAAAATTATAAGGGCTACAGTTAGATGTAGTATTAGCAGTGGTAGGTTCACTAGTAGTAAAGATGCAACTTTTTTCCAGTAGTTGGTGGGTAGTGATGTCGAACATCAGCAGCGCAGAAGGATATGTTACAGATAAGGGTGATGCTTCAACAAATTGCATTACAAGAGCACATTCCTCACTAAGAGGGAGTGTTGATTTGTAGTAGAACCAGATGTGATCTTAGCCTCAAAATTTGTAGGGAGGCTAAGACACATGTATTCCACAATACCCAGAAATTGTTTTGGAAATTCCACCCAAACATAATTTTATTAAAATAATTAATTATTTTTAATGGGTGCCTAAGTCAAAACTTAGGAAATTAAAATAATTAAAGGGTATTAATCAAACTGTGGGGGAAACTTCTAGAAAAAGACGAGGATCAAGCCAAAATGATCTGAGCCATTGATTAAAATATAATATGGGCCGTTGGTTCTCAACGAGAAGATTATAAGAGGAGGCTTGATGTGCATTTAGAAGATACATCAATGCGAGATTAAGAGATCGAATTTCTCAAAAAGGGCAGTGCAATAGTTGCTAGAGAATCAGTTGAGGATATTTCTTGTAGTGAGGGGAAGGGATAGTTCTGGTTAACGAATTTCTTGATCCAAAATACATCCAGAGGAGGAAGAGAGAGATATAGAAGAGGCAGCCCAGAGGCTACACTAGGTCGCGTACCCTGATGCAGAAGCAGCGCAGAGCCTCAAAGGGAATCTACAAATTTATTGGAGAATCGATCAGCAAAAGGAGTGACACAGTCCCCAGAAGCTGTGGTGTGGGGCCTATGCAGTGATTATGCAAACACAACAAGGGACTAACCATTCTTTGGTTGGATCAGTAAGGATCACCAGTGATAGTGTGAGGTATATCTCACTCATCTCTCTAACCGCCATATTCTCTGTATTGGATAGCCAACAAGGCATCCAAAGATTGTATTAGAAAAACTACTTCTTAATAATACAAACCCTCAACTACTACACCAGTTTTCCTTCATTGGGTTTTTTCCGCAGAAATTTGTCCAAAAATAATAATGTAATGTGTTGTGTATTTCTTTCTTGCTCAATTTCTTGTTTCCACATATAATTTTAATTGGTGAAGGTTGTAGTGTATTAGTTTCAGTATTTTTTGTAGGAATAAGTAAATAGTTTGTTCAGTAATTAACAAATAGAAGGAACTTAATCAGTTGCTGCAATAGAAATTTGGGCTTCCAAATTTTCACAGAAGTATCAAAAGTTTATATTCTTTTCATTTTTGTTGATTGCTTCTTGTTTCATTTTGTTGCTTGACTATTTGGCTGTAAGCATAACCATGCTACTTTGTTTGTGTTTTTCGTATTGTTTTCATGAACTTTGATTGTTTTTCGATTTCTTCTTATCTTTTCCTTCTTTATTTTGGGTATTGGTAACTGTTGGGTATGGGGGTAAATAAATGGAGCTTTGAGAAGAGTTGAGAGGAACCCAACATGTAGTATAAGACCTAGATGAAGCCTGGTACATGTAAAAAAAGGTCTAGCTAAAGATAGGAAGGAAGGATGTGATAGCTAAGTGGGTTGGTTGGGTCATGGAGTATGTGGGAAGTAATAGTAAAACCAAAAGGGTTCGTTGAGCCCCTGATAATAAATGGAAAGCAACATGATAGCCATGTGAATGACATAAAAAGGGGAACATTTCTAAACTTTAAAATGCACGACTAATACACACACACAATTTCATTCTTTGCATATGACATAGTGAAGGAATAAAGATGGTATTTGGTATGATAGGATTTTGGTAAAGAACCATGATAGTATTAAGACAAGAAAATTTATATTTGAAATAATACAACTATATGGATGGAAGGAACACATGAATTTTATTTTCCATGTTTGGGTAACCTGGTAAGGTTACTTAATGGGTTCTGTTAGACTCCGTCTCATCTCAGAGATTGATTCTTCTTCAAAACCCTGTTTTGAAGAAGAAATCATAATGTATTGTTTTAGATTATGTTCTTCAGCTCTTCAACTGGAAACCGACTTTCATATTGTCTGAACCTTCAGAAACTACTTCTCCTTCTATGGGCTCTAGCATACCTTCAGTGTCTAGGGAGGGTAATGAAGTTGTAAGTGGAGTAAACAGTACAACATTATCTGGAGGTATACTCTCTGATGGATTTCATGGAAGCTTGTATACTTGTATGCATTACATGGAGGCCGAAGAAAAGCTTGTTGCTGGCACTGGTAATGGTTACTTAAGGTTTATTGATATTAATGCTGGTTTCCAACTTCATTTATGGCGATGTGAGCCTTTGGAGACTTCATTTTCTTCTTTAATTTCTGCTATTTGCTGTTCTGGACATCGAGATAACCTTGAAAGCATGAAAGGATCCAAAGGCTACTGCGATGTTCCTTTAAACGCCATTCTGGATTCTTCCTTTAGTATTTACATTGCATTTTTCTTTAGTGATTGGAGCCCTTGCGATGTATGAAGGGCACATTCTTTCCATTTCAAACATATTGGAGTTCCAGTGAGCTCAGGTCCGTGATTTTGGTTTTCCAAGGACTTGCTGTTCTGAGGCATTTCGCTTTCTTTCAGTGTTGTGAGAGCTCTATTCTTTTCTGAACATAATTTCTTTGGGATATTATGACTTGAAAGGTGATCTTCTTTGACAATGGAGGGGGTTAATGTCTGAGCAAACTGATACTACTAATCAAAGTGCAGTGTATAATAATGAACCACTTGATCGTCGTGACTGTTCTGGAAATGTCCCATCTGGGTCTCCTGTGATATACAAGGACAAGGGGAATGCAGATGTCAGTGAAAATTCGCCAAAGAAAGCCAAAGCGGAGTCAAAACAAGCGAGGGAAACTGTCTATGGTCAAAAAGCAGATATAGTGGACTCCAAATGGAATTCGGAAATATTAAATGCTCAATTTCATATGCAGTCAGTGACACATATATAGTATCAAAACGACTCTGCCATCTGATGACAAGTTTAGAGCGGAATGTGTGGTATCTGCTCCTACTGTCAGCAATATACCCATGCTTGAAATTATAGTTGTTGTCATCTTTCTTATCCATGATTCACATACCCAGTTCAGAATGTTGCCACTACCTCAGAAACCTCATTTGCAACCACTTTATTGAGATTTTGTTGCTTTGTTGCATCAATACTAGTTAAAAAGGCTGCGCAATCTAAGAAAAAATCACTGAATTTTCTATTGCCTGGAGTTATTGTGTTCATGGAGTGGGTTGTGTCTCAACCATCTTTCGTGAAAGATATCAAGGTCGAGCATTGCTGCATTGTTTTTCAGAGATATGGCGTGATGGAATTTCGTAGCAGAGGAGACTGGGCAGAACATAATTTCCAGTTTAAAGAATCCAAGGTGACTACTAACAAAATTGGGGATGGAATTGGAATTGTAATTCTAGATGATGGCATGCAGGTCTAATCGCTCTCAGAACCAACAGAAGAGAAATAGTCTATTGTTCAACTTTAAAAAATGACGTGTTTAGACTGCAGCAAACATAATGGAGCAATGAATAAGCTGGCTGAATAAGCACAACATGATGACTGCTATTCTCTTTATTACCATTGGAGCTTGTTCAGGGACATGGAGATTGTAATGGTAAATTGTATAACCCTTTGGGGCAATAGAAGGTTGATACCACATGGGCCATTGAGGGAACATTTGATTGCATTGAGACAGGTAGATATAATAGTTTTGCATCATACAGATTTGATATCAAAAGAAAAATATCAATTGGAGTGTTTACTTGAGGAGAAATCCCTACTTTTGATAGCAAAATGGTCCCGTGCCATTTCTTCGGATTACAGTGCGAAGCTTCAGTGATTCCTCTGAACGTAGTGCACAATATGGTTGTCTTGTGTGTTTCTGGCATTGGTTGTCCAGAGTCACTTTCGTTAGTTATGAATGTTTGAGCCATTAAATTACACCCAACAATTGATCATAAATAGCAAAAAGCCTATGATTTCCAGACATACAGGCTCATATCAAAATCCGTGGAATGATAGATCTTTCCAAGAAGCATGCGGCACATGGCTTTGACAGTTGAATTCAGGTCTGTTTTGTGTTACTCTCAAATTCATCAAGTTATTTTTACTATGTGTTTGAGAAAGCGGATGGGAGTGTTTACTGGTTTGATTTGTGTTGCAACGAAAATGCATCTGTCATGGATCTTGGCAAGGAACCAGTTGCTTCTGTTTGCTTCAGTCCAGGGAATGATGATATTTTGTATGCAGCATATGCAAACACAGTTACTTGCTTGGATGTGCACATGGCACCTTCTAGTGGACAATTGCAAAAGTACACATTCAATACAGAGGGCATAAATTAGATTATTATGAACCTTAAATCATCTTTTCTTGCGGCTACAGATGACAGTGGAGAAGTAAAGTTTTCATGACAGATTATTGACATTCGTCAACATTACCTTTACAAAACACTCAGATCCGTACACACAAATATTTGCAGCTCTGTGCAGTTTCATCCTTAGCGGCCATGGGAAGTTATCTCTGGGGAATTAGATTCAAAAATTGTAGCATGGGACTTTTCAAGAGGAAGGCAACAAATGGTTATAGATGCTGCAGTTCCCACCACAGAAAATGCAGAAAATACCTCAAGTACAAATCAAATTTGTTCATGCTTTGGTGGTTCCAGAAGAAAATATGGATGGTAAAAATAACCAGGTTGTTGCTGAAGCAAGAGGTGATGGCACCATTGAAATTATTGATCTCAGATTTGAGTCACACATGACAGGAGCAAAAAGTAAGCAGTCATCACGTGCTAGAAAAGGGTTTCAGTCCAAATCATCAAAAATTACAAATGTAAATGAGAACATTGCAGGGGGCTATTACAAAGAATGACTGCCATAGAGGAAATGACTGCCATGAAAATTTTTTGCAGTGATAAAACCGGGACACTCATTCTCAACAAATTGAGCGTTGATAAGAATCAAAAAGATCTTTCATGCCACAAAAACATCAACCGCAAACACAAAAATAGGAACTAATTTCCTATTTTAAGACCTCGGAAGTCAAAAGGCAGGTTCATGCTACATATTCAAAGCGGGTATGATTGTTTGGAGATGAATCCAAACGCTTCACAGCAGAAAAAGAGGAGCGATTGCCTATGTTAATTTTAGCAAAGGGAAGGACACCTGTAATGCCACCTATTCACCAGATTGGCCTCGAAAATTAGCCAAATCATCAACGGATCTCAGTGGAAGGAGCGCCATTCTCTCTTCAGGAAGCGCTGATGGTTTTGTTTTTAGTTTATTTTGTTAATAATGATAAAAACAAATGCCGGGTCTTGGGGTCGATTGGTTTTCCCCCAGCTATGTTTTGTTTCATAGATTTAAAAAAAGAAAACATTCTTGTGATGTTAGTTAAACAGCGCCCTTGTTTTGGGCAGCATTTTATTAGTTTTTATTGTATTAAAATTTCATTTTGTAAAGAGAGTTAGAGGGAGGAGAGATTTTTTCTGAGTGCTAAGTGCTGGGAGCTGCTGGGGCATAGCAGAGCTTTCTTGTACAGTTTGTGGCAGAGAATTTAATGGAATTTCACAGCTCTGTTTGCTGAGATTCATGTGGTATGTTGATTTAGCATAGGTTTTCCTTTGTCTCATATGTAAACTGTTAGACTGTCATGTTTCATTCACCTCATGATCATATCTAATTGAGCAAATGAAGTGATTAGGTAGGAATTCATAGTATTATATGCTCCTCCTATAAATTTGGTCACATTCGATGTTTTCTTCTGTTTAAGGAGGATTCAGAGTTATTGTCTGCCCTCCTTAGCTCCTCACCAGTCTTTCCATCCCATTAAAATCTAGATTTGGTGTTAAATTGCTTGCCTACCTTGCCTCAGTTAATAATCTGTGTAGTCATTATATTTCTCTGTTTCAAGCTGTGATTTTGCCCAAGCAGCCCAGAAAAGCCCCGTCATTTAATTCAAAACCCCAAAGCAAACCTTCCTATATCAATTTACTAGCCTAAAATCTTTTTTCCTAATTGGTCAACTCATCCTATTGACAAAATCCATCGAGTTTTGACCCGAGAGAGCCTTCTCATACCTCGTAGGGCTAGCTACGAGGTGAAATGGTTTGATGTAGCCTTGAAGATTTGCCTTTCTCAGCCTGAGGTGAAATCTCAAGCGCTAACAGGTTCCAAGCAACATGGAACACCATTAGAAAAATGAGTCGAAAAGGTTCCTGCTGCAAATCATGAGTAATGGTATTCCTCAGAGTTACATTGCGAATGAATGAAGAAAAATATATTCAAGCTTAAAATTGATTGTGTGAATATAATGAGAAAGCAAATGTCGAGTCTAATAGGCTAGTGAGCATTTCTATTAGAATAATATCATTTGTTGGTGTTGATGATGGAAACAAAATAAAAGGAAAGGAATATGGGTCAAGAATTCCTTTGGCTAAATTAGAAACTTCCATTTTGATTTTGTGCATGTTTTGCGTAAACACATGATGCCTTCTTAACCTTGATTTTATTTGAAATTTGTGAATTGTTGGCATTATGATACAGGTTTGGCACTATGGCATAGGTGTTGTCCTTGATGGCAACTCACTCAAAGGGAAAATCATAGTTTAGGCTCTCAGATGAAAGAAAATAAGATATACGCAGGTTCCTCTTAACAAAGTCGCGTATACACGTGGGATTGCTGATCAGAAGTTGCATATGCGTATACACGCACTTTCATGCACGGAAAAGCGCGTACATGTGGGAGAATTTATGTTTGATCCATGGTATTTAGTCCGACATATTTGAACCTATGGTTTTGGTCCTTGGTATTGCATCCAAAGTGTTGAACCCAAGTATTAGGTCCCTAGTATTGATTCTATAATGGTTTTGGACCATGGTTTGAGTAAGGCCTAGGACTATAAAAAGGAAAGGAGATCATTTGGCAAGTGTATCGACTAAGTTTTGAATATCTTAAGAAGAGCAAGATCTGGAATACTGGTGACTGGTGTATGGTGCATTGTTGGATCTAAACCTAAGCGTTAAAAGATGGATAAGTTCTATTGATGGATCAAGACTTTATGGCTTGAATAGTAGTATCTTTGTAATCTTTTATATATTATAATTGGTGCATGATTAGATCTATAAATCTGATAATCTAGGTATCACTGATGTTTGATTAAGTAAAAGGGTAAATTATCTTTTATAGATATATACGCAGGCTCGGTGTGGCATAGGCGCGTATACACGCAGGTTCAGCAACTGAAGAAAGTGTATATGCTGGTTGGAATTGATACAGCTGCGTATGTACGCAGGTTTCTGCATAGTGAAGTAGCATACATTTCATGAAATATGCTTTAGCTGCTTCTATTTATTACTGCAGTATTCTAGGTTTAGAGTTGGTTATTGTTACTGCTTTCTAGTTACAGCATTCTGAAAAGTGTTTTGGTTGATTCTATATTGGGTTTTACAAAGGAGATTGATTGTTGCAGATATACTCGATGTATGATTAATATTATTCATGGATCCAGTCTTAAAATTTATGAAACGTCGTCCCTAGAAGAAAAGAGAAGGTTGTAGGCTTCTGCAGGTAGCAGCCTGTGTACTAGTACCTCAGCTAGTACAATAGCTAAAGGGGGTTGTAGCTGTTGGCATTATGATGCATGGGTTGTACTTGATGGCAACCCACTCATAGAAGATCATCTCACTTAGTTATAACTAGATGAATCTTCAAGAAGAGATATCAGATGTAGCTGAATGCCTGGGGTGCAGGACAGCTCAAAGGAATCAGATGATAGTTCTACGTGTGACAAGTTAGCTTTGCCATCAA
>APFE030412190.1:0-15203 GCA_000404065.3 Pinus taeda | reverse complement strand
CAACAATTATAACATGTAGGCCATGATGAGACAAATTATAAGGGTGACTAGGGGCCATTGAACAAAACTCATTCTAATGACAAGATGTATATTATGGTGTGAGGCTGACAAGGTTAAAAACATTGTATGTGTAAACATTAGGAATAGGAGAATATTATGGAGAAAAATGTTGTCTTTGGTGTCAAATATACTCATTAATGTCAAGTGAACAAATGAATACAAGTTCATGGGGAGATTTTTTATGATGATATGTAGCCTATATTTGAAGGCATATTATGTATAGGTAATTTTTCTAAATTCTGTTGCAATGTTTGTAGTTGGATAGTCCTCTTCAAGATGTTTCCAACAATATATGACACTCGGTCAAAATCCCAATGATCGAGCAGAAAAAATCATTTTGAGTGAAGGAATATTGGACAGTAAGAGAAGGACTAAAAGAATTTGGGGAATCCAAGAAATCTATGGTGAAAACAGGTTAGCGCATAACAAAAGGCATCAGATGTCGAATCCATATGGACTTATCTTAGAATTTAAAAGTATTTGGAAGTTTTTGTGTCCTAATAATATGGGGGTTTCTTTATTATTTTGTATCCAAATTCAATTTAGAGAGAGTGAGCTGTGTCAAGGTTCCATAAGAGTGAAGTTCCATATGAAGGTAGAGATCCATATTTCCATTGATCTTATTTTGGCTCACAATTTGAGTGTTTGTGGTTTGATAGAGAAACGTGTATCTAAGCATCTGGTCCTATTGAAGGCATGCTAAGGAGTTATAAAGGAAATCTATTAGAGACCAAATTTGTTATCCAACCATCTCACAAAAAGATATATCAACAACTTCAAAAAGATCCACTACGAGGGGGAAACCTCCTTTACATTACATGAATGAAAAATTCTTGGATGATACAAATGAAAAGACCTCATTTGCATATATGGGAATCTAAGGGGTCACAATATAATCAGAGCCTACATAACAATTATAATGTAAAGGAACAAAAATAACAATTATGGGATTCTATGGGGTAAAAAATAATAATATGGCAGCTACATGGGAACAACAATAATAATAAGGGAGGTACATTCATATTATAGGGAGCTGACATGCCCCTCTCCTTCGAAAAAGCATTGTCCTAAACACTTGAGTAGTTTTGGATGCTTCTGTACAAAATTCTCATCCTCCCATGTGGAATCTTCATCGGGTAAGTTCTTCCACTTAATGAGATACTCTGAAATTGATTGATTTCGTAGTTGTCAAGTTCTTATTTCTATGACTCATTCAGGCTCAGATATGATTTTCCCTTGTTCATTAAGTTCCAGAAACACTGTTTGAACTGGAATCTTCTCACTGATAACAATTCTTAGGCATTAAACATGGAAAAATGTGTGCACTTAGGAAGATGCAGACAAATCGAATTTGTGTGCCATAGTACCAATATTTTGAAACACCTTGTAAGGACCATAGTACTTGGGTGATAATTTATTATCATTAATAGCTTACTTGAGAGACATGTGTTTATATGGTTGTAGCCATAAAAAAGATAAGTCACCTACATCAAAACTAGTTTCATTGTGATTTTGATCTTCCTATTGTTTGATTTGATTATGTGCTAGAGTGAGGTTATCCTTTAAGAGTTGGAGAAATTATTGTTGATTCTCGATGTGATCTTCAATTCCTTGAACCTTATAATTTTCTCTTAAAAATCATGTCATGGATGGTGGAGGATACCCATAAAGTACCATAAATGGGGTCATTTTTTCTGTAGTATGGAAGGAAGTGTTATACCACCATTCAGCTAGAGTTAACCACTTGACCGATTATGTTTGTTTATCAGATACAAAATAAGAGAGATATGCTTCTAAAAAGCAAGTCACTATCTCAGTTTTCCCATCCAATTGAGGATGCTAGGTTGATCTATGAGCTACTTGAGTACCAAGACAAGAAAGTAATTATGTCCCAAAATTTCCAATGAATATGGGATATCTGTGAGTTACTATAATCTTTGGATTTCCATGAGGCTTTTTAATTGTTTCCATAAATGTAGTAGCAACTATACTGGATTTAAAAGGATGAGAAAATGAAAAATTTTATATATTCTTGATAAGTCTATCAAATACCACTATCATGACACTCTTTTGTTCAAACTTAGGTAAACTCGTGATAAAATCCATTGAGACTTTCTCTCAACACTAACTTTTAATGGCTAAAGGGTGTAACAGACATGGGGCCTTAATTGTATCAACTTTCTTTTGTTGGAAAAAAAAAGGAATATCCACAAACTTCTTAATATCAAATTTAAGTCCACCCCAAAAAAACCTTTTTGAACCTATGGTAAGTTTTTAAAAATCATCTGTGCCCTCCTATGGGAGAGGTGTGAAATTCCAAAAGGATATTTTGTTTGAGTTGCAAATTCTTACAAAGATATAACCAATCTTTGTACCATAATGAAATTTTTTTCCATCTAAATGTATCAATTGTACAGGGATATTACTGCATATTTTGAATGAGTGACCACACCTCTTCATCATTCTTCCATTCATCCCTTACTTTGTTTATCCACTTAGGTTGGATAATAGAAATGGCACAAAGTGATACTTCCACATACTCATCATTTATTGAGAGTTCATCTGCAACAACATTTTTCTTCCCTTTTTTGTGGATGATTTCAAAGTCATAATCCAACATCTTTGTCACCCATTATTGTTTCTCTTTTGAATATAATATTTGTTCCAAAAATTATTTAAGACTATCATGATTTATTTTTACCTTGAAGTGTCTTCCCATTAGGTAAGGTCGTAATTGCTTTAGTGCATGTAGTGTTGCCAACATTTCCTTCTCATAAATAGATTTGTGTATATACTTTCCTTTGATTGGACGACTTTCAAAAGCAATGGGTATTCCTTCGTAAAAATTGACTAGGTGACAAATGGTTTATGACAACAAATTCATCTATACCATACAAACCAATACCAAACGTTATCCAACCAACTCACAAAAAGATAGATCAACAACTTAAAAAGTATCCACTTTGAGGGGGAACCTCCTTTACATTACATGAATGAACAATTATTGGATGATACAAATGATAAGACCTCCTTTGTATATATAGGAGCTGAAGGGGTTACAATATAATCAAAGCCTACATGAAAATAATAATGTAAGTGTATAACAATAACAATAGTGGGATTCTCCTCTAATTGATGATGATGTCGTAGTCCAACATACGTGTTGGTATATTCAATGATGCAATAGGATGGGCAACATGTATTTTAGACATTAGTAGACACGTTGCAAACCACAACAAATGACACATGGTAGGCTAAACTGGTATTTTGTCTTAGAAAAGTGGGCTAATTTAGGGTAACACATGGCATCATACGGAGGACACCTTGTGGAACGATGATGTTATCATGACATCAATAGAAATCTTTTCTGTCAGACAGTTAATAACAACGTATTCTGATGTGGTCTTATGGGAATGTTATGAACCATATTTTTTATACTTAACCCTAATGTTCGAGCCTTGCAGTCATATGTGAAAAGGAGTAGTATATGCTAAGAATGAATTTTGTCATTTTGGCACCAAATTTAGAAAAAGAAAAAATGCATTCTACACACCCGATTTGGGCAAACATGTTGAAGAAGTGTAAGTTTTCCTTTTAATGGGGAATGTTAAATGTGTTATTCACATGTAGGCAAAGAAAAAAAAATACTAAAGTATGAGTTAACTAATTGAACAATTAAAGAAGTCAAAGATGAGAGTAGCTGGAGGAATAGTGAGGACAATAACTAATCTAAAATATATATGAAGGCTAACTGCAATATAACATTTAAAATAGAAAATGACCTAAGAATAGAATCTGTTGTAAAGCCTTATAAGAAATGGCAACATTGAAGAGAAAAAATACATTAATAGAGATAGAGAGGTATGTGTTGGGATGAAGAGTATATTTTAGAAGGAGAAATTGATGAGGCAATATTTTAGGAAAAGGAGGCCTCAAGTATGAGTTTGAAAATTTATGAAAGAATGATATGAAGTAGGTACTTTCACAAAAGTGAGTTGGTGCTTCCTTTAGGTTGGTTTCTATAAAAATTCGCAAGATAGTGATTTTAAAAGAAAAGTGGATTGGAACCTTCTGTAGGTTGTAGCCTACACAAATTGACGTAATTTGAAGTTGGAGGTTTATTTTTCATCATAATAAAAAATAAATTATGATGCTTCCCATTTGGGTTTCGATGTTAATATCTTGCATCCAGACTTTATGAGGTTTATGTGCTTCTATTTATTACTTTGTATATGAGTATTTTTACTTTTAGCAAGTATTTTTTAGAATTTTTAAAATACAGGTTCAACCATCGTCTGAGTATTTTTGTGGTTTATAACAGTTGGTATTATAGCCAAGTTCCTTCAAGGTGTGTTTGAGATAATTTCTAACCATAATGGAAGTCACACCATTAAGGTTCATATCTTTGCTGAAATAAACTACGGATTTTGGGAGGAAAAAATGAGCACTTACTTATAGTTTCTTAGTGTAGATGTCTAGGACATAATACGTAACTACTACAAAAATCTATCTATCATGATTAAGAAATATGATAAGATTTAATTCACTTATAATTCTAAAGTAAATAATGAACTCCTTACTAGACTGTGTGAATATGATCTGATCAAAGTTATGAAATGCACCATTACCATTAAAATATGCGACAAGATGAGTAGTTCTTATGAAGGAGATAGTAAAGTAAAGAATGATAAACGTCAAGGCTATAGAATGCAATTTGAATGCTTTAATATGCATAAGGATGAGGAAATAGAAAAATTCTTCCTTTGAGTGGATGAAATAGTGATTACAATAAAAGGACTTGATGAAACAATGAGTGATTTGTTTGTAGCTAAAAAATTGTTGAGGAAATGAGAGAGCTCAACACTCTATTATTGAAACAATTTCTTGGAATATTGACTCCATATGAAATTAGGACTACATAAATCAAAACTAAATCAAATGGGATGAATTTGAAAGCTAACAAAAAGTCAAAAGAAGATCAAGATGAATCAAGTTCTAGAACTCATGAAGAGGAGAGATATTTTGTCAAACAATTAAGAGAGGATTTGGAAAATACAAAGGTAAGTTGGCTTTAAAATGCTTTAGTTCTTATAAAGTAGATTATTATGCATGTAAATTTCCATAAATAAAAATAATAATGAACATGAACATAAGGATGCATATACAAAAGTATAAAAGGATAATAATATAGAAAATAAAATTTTCTATATTCAGGATGATTGTATCTCATGAGAAGATAAAGATGAAAAATCCTCTGATGAGGAAAAATCTAAACGAAGTACAAAAGATTCTATGATCATGGATTTAGACACACTAGAAAAAAGAACATGTAAAGTCTGATGAAGAAGTGGTTGAAGTATATTTGCATGTTGAACTGATAAATGATTTAGAATAAATTAAAAGGCTAAGTAAAAGGAATAAGATGTAGAAAGAGATGTGGGGAAATTTTGAAAAATAAAAGGCTATCTCTAAAAATTTGGCACTTCTTCTTCTAAAATTCATGGAAGAAAATAAGATTAAATATACTTATCTAGAATATATGAAAGAAAAAGGAAAGTAATGTGAATGGATCGAGGAAGAGGGAGTCTCACATAGAAAAGAGTAAGACACAAATCAACCTAGATTATAAATTTATCAAAGGATATAGTAAGTTGAATATGATTCTAAGTTTCCAAATATCCCCTCATACCAAGAATGGTTTCGGATGTGATGAAGAGAAAAGCTAAAAAGTACTTGAATACAAGGAACCAATCAAATTTCTTATTGTATTCAAGGGGCTAGATATAGTTCAAACTAAAGAAAATTAGCGAAAACAATAGGACTAGAAAATAAAAAATAATAGCAACAAGATAAAAGTGGGTGCAAATAAAAATCAGTAGCAATAATTTAATGTAACTTACATCCATTCGAAAAAATACAATGTTCAATAAAGAAATCATCATACATCTTTTATTCCTCAAATAAGAAGCAAAAAAAAAATACATTATTGGGATGAGTTTTGGAAAGAATATAGTCGAAGAAATGTTTGATATTTGGTAGAAATTATGGTGTATATTTGCAACTGATCATGAAGTTTTAATAAAAATCATGAGACACAAACCTACTCTATTGTTGTGCGAAATTCATTCAACAATATAGCACAAAAAGTTAAAACATGCAATAAGAAATGACACACATGCACAAAGTATTTTTTTGAGCGATATAGATGTATTACAATTTCTTTTCTCAGCTGAGCACAACTTGCAAGTGAGTAACCTATCTCTCTTCAATAAGAAGCTTTGACCCATACTTAGTCAATTTAAGCCTTAGCTTGAGCCCCTATTTTGTTGCACAATTACTTGAGAAATTAGGTCCCTATTATTTAGGAATTTCTCCAAAATGGATTACGCAATTTGCAAGGTTGATCATCAAACTTTATGAAACATATATACACTCAAGGCTAGTCTACAACTAATGTTACATTACCTTGGATATCCACCACAATTAGGGAACTTGAACTCTCTAGATGCACTAGCTATTTTGGGTTGATTGACCATTTAACTAGATGATCATTGAATTAGACTGAAGTCACATTGAACAACTGACCTTACACTAGTTACTCAAATAATTTGAACTAGTTTAACTAAAAACAACTTGAGATAACTAACTTTTATTGCTACAAATTAGAAACCACAAATGCTTAACTGAACTCTAACTCCTCCAAATTGAATTTACTAAGAAAACTAGGTGACACAAGCCATGTCACACAAGATAATTGCATACAAGTTGTATGTTGTTGTGGAAATTTGAATTTTCTCAATTTAATCAAGGGAAAATCAAATTGAGAATTTATACTACATTTATCAACGATTTTTAGAGTTTTAGGAATTCCACACAGAAAGGTTGAGCAAAAACAACATATAGAAATAACACACAATTTTTTCGTATAACTAGGTGTGTGCAAAAATAGTGTATAAAGTAGAACCATAGAGAAAGGAGTAACACTTGATGTGAATGGGTGAAAATTGTTAAGTTTGACTACATATTCTTACAAATTTTGTTTTGTTCAATATTATTGAGTGTAATGTGTTTACACATGGTAGTGCCCATGGTAATTGTTTTGCCTAGTACTACCCATGGTATCAAAGTTTATGTAACGATGTATAAATAGGTAGATACTAAAGGGATTCAGACTGGTTCTTTGGGTTTTAATTAATTCCTAATTAGTTTCATTTTGTTGATGTAATATTATGAGATTTATGCTTGTGAGCTAAGGTCAAATATTATTGTAATGTTATAAGTGTTGCACCAAGAACCCCTTTGGATTGTTAATTAAATATGGTTCAAGCTCAATTGGTTCTTATTTCCTATTTTCTAGGAGATATTGACATCACGTAATAATTATGCTTCTGTTGGAAATCAAATCTCCACTAAGAGGGGGGTGAATTAGTAGTGATGACCTTTATATCAATTTTAAATCTTATTGCTAGATTATCAATTTACAACAGACATCCACAACATTAATTTACAAAACATGTAAGAAACAATAAAATCAAAGAATAATAACTATGAGAAATATCAACACAAGCATGCACACATAACAACATAAGGATTTCTAGTGGACACCTTTCATGAGAAAACCAGCTTGCTCTTGTTGCATTGGTCAATTCTTCTATTAATCTATTGAACAAATTTATATGGATTAGCTTACAACCATAATATGAAAGGCTCAGATTCCTTAACAATATGCCAAAACCTATCAGACAGGAAATATGTTTCTCTCATGGATCTATGAAAATGTATTCGCTAGAACCACCAACGACCAACGATCCTCACCCAACCTCCATTAGACTATCCAACACGAATTGGATGGAGAAATTTGTCTCTTCTTCTAAATATATTAAATCATTTTCTACTTTAAAGCCTCCATGCCTTCACTTCTTACATGCTAATCAATTTTCATATATTTTGAGACTGGGTTCTTAATTTTCTCACCATGAGCAACCCAAAAACTCCATCATTTTTCTCATCAAATATGAATTAAAAAAATTTCCCTGCAGAGGGTTATTTATTATCTTCTACTCACAACAATCTCTGCTCTCTAACACACCACATGCTTCCAATTTATTACCACAATCAACATATAAAATATGAATCTTCTTCTTTACTCTATCTATGTCTTATGCACACAATACAATGATAAAATATTGTAAAATAATGTGAGCATATGGTGCAATATATACTCACTCAAAAGGCCCTAACAATGGCATGATCTCATACTCTCAAGAAAACGGACAAAACAGACTCAAATCCTTCCTCTATGTATCATTTCTCTGTGATGATTAACTCAGTAAATGCTACATATTATGGAGAACTCAACAATTCTTTTCACATGCTTTAGATTTGGTTGAGATAGTCTCCTTGAAAATATCAACCACTAACTCCACTATCCCTTTGATATCTTTGATATTGAGCAGGTTCTAGAGACCGCATGAATTTATTCAACCCTTTCTTGGAAAATTTCGAGTATACATATTGCCATAATAACGAAATTAGCTAAGTTGTGTGAGAAATGCAGAGAAATTCTCATGAAAAACCTTGGTTTTATGCAAAACACATGATAGATATGATTGGAGCTCCTCAGTCACTCCCACAATCCTATCTGCTAGTGACTAGAGATTTTCAGTCACTCCCATGACCTGTCATCTATGTGACTGGTGTGGAGGATGGTCATAACTTTGTTAAATTAACTCAGATCCTACTCAACCTTCTTCCAAAGCTTGAAAATCCTTTGTAGGACCTCTAGAAGTCACTGGCACCTTTGTAACACTTCACCAATTCACTTCCATATCACCAATAACATTACAAGTCAAACTAGTTTTTCTAGGATGATAACCAACAGCCATACTAAACATCTAGGCCAACTGGCCCATCAAACCTTTTCACAACACCGTTGCTATCAATATGTAGCTCCAGTACTTGTGCTACATCCTCCAACACCCACAGATCCATCTCAAGTCCTCTCAAAGCCCTATATATCATAACATCAACATGTGGACCTGATCCATGACATGGAAAACTAATCAACAAGGCTCCTCAACTTTAAACACTATAGCTACCACCAACATTTGTATGCAGCAACGTGATCAAGAAGATCATCGCATATTTAAGCTAGTCCAAGCTAGTTAACATTCCATGAAGAATCTACATAGCATCCAAACATGAGCCACCTGTAGCCACACATACACATGCATAACCAAGTCACCTACAATCCAAGCACCCAGGTTGACATCAGTGCCAACCAAAAACACATTTGCAACAAACAATGAACATAAATGGCAAAAATATCCCCCTTTGGCATTGTTTGCAACCCTAACTAAAACAATAATCTAAAAATTTCCTCTCAAAACAAATCCTTGTTCTCACATTCTCCCCCTTTGATATCAACGGAAAAGCACTAAACATGTAAGGGATAAATGATATGTGTTCCTCTCAGTGCAATGGAATCCATCAACAAAAACATAAACTTCACTCAAAATCATATGTAGGTGATGAAAAATGGAGTACAATAATGAAAGGAAACAACACTCCCCCATATAATTGAAAAGTATGTGCACTAAACTCATCGTGGACACAAGCTATGCCAAATCAGCATCACACTAGAGAAACAATATACATACATCTCAAATCGACAAAAATAAAGTATCTAACTTCTATGGTGGCATGATAATAAGAAACAACAACAATAAGTGAAACACATGCTCTCTCTCCTCAAATATTGGAATCATAATCCATGTAATAATAGTAGCAGCAGATCAAATCACTAGCATATGGCAGCGACAACATAATGTGACCAACTAGCAGTAGAAACTATGATCAAATCTGTACCAGCAACAACATATATCCAAGCAACTTTGAATCAATAAAAATATATACATTCTCTCCACAATGAGCTATTCAACAACAAAAAACTCATAAATAAGTAATAACAATGACTATCTGGAACCAACATCTCTCACTCCTATGAGCAACTATAACATCCTCTGATGAATACACGGGGGCATAAAATATATGATGACAGGGTCACATAGCATGACCAACAATACTCCATCGAATGTAAACATAGTCATCACAACAATAAATATCCTAATCACAATAACGTTAGCAAAAACAACATTCGTAGTAAAAATGCAGCATCAATAAATCACAATCAAATATATAAGCATCATTAACATCACATCCTAAGTGCATGAAAAGCAAGGTGTGTCATGTACTCCCTCATGAGCCAATGAAGGCCTCGCATTCATTTTGCAGTCTAAAATATCTATCATGCAAGAGTGGACTGCAATATGTGTCCATCTATTGTACTCTGAATTGAAATATGAAGATTACCTCTTTGATATCCTTTATTTTCCTATTCTTCCATTCAATACATAAACATTGTCAAGTGTCTTAACCCCATTAACTATCACTCTATTTGTTCCTTCTTGCCAGATGAAAAAACATTTGGAGTTGAATACCACTTCCTTACCTCCATCCACCATTTGGATATCAATTATAATATTGTGCTTAAGACCCTTAGTGATCCGTACATCTGCATTGGTTATCTTTTAACGAAGTTGGCCTTGCCACTTCCCAATACTCTCGTTGGTTCACTCCCTTAAAAACTAACATCAGCACTTTTATTTATTTTCAAGAAGTGAAAGCTTCTCCTATCTCCTGGCATATGATGTGAACATCCATGATCAACATACCATTTAACTCACATGGGATTTGTGGAAAAGAAAACCCAAGTTTTGGGCTTTGAACAAAAAGTTGTGGGTGTGAAGCCATAAGGCATTTTAGATACTTGAGACTTGGAGATGGAAGGGAACCCTTAGAGGATCAAGGGGTTGCTTCAAGAACCAAAAGAAGAGTTATATAATTTTAGATATCATTTCCTTATATGTTTAACTCGGCTAATTTTCCTAATATTTGAGTCAACCCAACTTAATCATTCCCTTTGAAGGATTGGACATTGGCTCAAGAAGACATATAAATAGAAAATTATTGGAGGATTAATTCACCATCCAATGAGAAAGATTTAAAGGTAGATATACCTTTAAGGTAGTTGATACCTAAGGAGACTTGCAAAGGTAAGAGAAGGAGTATGGTTTGGGTTAAGTCTCTTGTGGTTGCAGGTCAAATATGGGAGGAGAAACCATCGAGGAAGAAATCCATGGTATAGAAGCTATGTGCCTAGTTTGAGGGTGATTATTACTAAGGAAGAAGCTTGAAGCATTAGATTATTCCCTAGTTACATATTCTAGTCTTGTAGGTTACTTTTGGAGGGGGTGATAGGCTAAACAGGAGGGCTAGAAGTGATACAAGAGTCGACGAGAAAGTGACGTCTATTTGGGAATACATGCCATAGGATTGGGAATCATACAAGACCAAGTTTAAGGGGCTATGACTATAGTTACATTCATCCCTAATCAAAGGATAAAAGTTTCAAAATAGGGAATAAAGCATGAGGAGAAGAGGAGAAACACAAGTTGCAGAAACAAGGTGTGGTTATTCTCTTGTATTGGTTCATTTGGTAATGGATGAGTTCTCTAGATCTAAGACAACCTTGGTGGGAATCTTCTGGGTTTTAGGAGGACAATGAGTAGGTGTTTAGAAGTTCCCTAAGTGTATACCATGAAGGAATACATGACTGCTACGAGAGATACGAAGTGAAACTTTAGCGACTAATCTTTGTAGGACAAAAGAAGTGAGCCAAGTGGAACAATTGACAAATCCCAAGTTTAATGAAGACAAGGAAATTTTTTAGTGATAGAGGGAATCACTTCATGTTCTAATTTTTTCTTCACTGTCAAAGCACAAGAAGGAAATATTGGGAATAAGTCCTTAACATCTGAGAAGCAGGATTGGGAAACTAAGTTGTTCACAAATAGAGTTATGAGAAATTGACAAGAAGACCGTATGTGTTGATTTGTTGATAGACTAATGATCAACTAGAGATAATATTGGAGAGTTGTGTTCAGTGGCCTAGAGTAGCATGATCCATTGATTGAGCTATAGCTATAGATTAGGAGCATAAGGACCAACAGACATATTCAAGGTATGACCAAGTGGAGCTATGAGGGTACACTACATCAGCTAGCTGGTTAGTTGTATCTTGTTTAGGGTAGATTATTGACATAGATTTTGACACCAAACCCTAGTTTCTATTCTTATATCAATGATTATATGAGGGCGATGATCTCTGGTATGGTTTGTTAATATAACAAAGTTGCGTTGTTTAATTTTTTCTTAAAGTTGTATATTTGAGCACTAGTTGATCTATTTATGTATTTATTCTGCTATGCCATGTAGTTGTTATGGCATTTGAGTTGCTTGTGTTAGATATTCTAAGACCCTAACCTATATTTTCAATGTCCTTAAAAATCAACATGGAATAAAAGTTACGTTGAAGGGCAAGTGAATTAGAGTGTGCATGAAAAATATAACTCAAGATGGATTTGGTCACATTGTTAATAAAGGAATAATAGTAATGTAAAATATGTCAATTCATATTTTATATGAGGAAAATTTGGAAGGGTTGCTAAGCTATAGTTCATGGAAGGAAAGGATCAAATTGGTTCTTATTGTGAATAGGATTTTGGACTTTGCTGAGAAGGAGATCAAGAACTAAATTGACCCTAATCAGTTGTAAGTGTATGCAGAGATGGATATGAGGGCCAAGTTGATCATCCTACATGGTTTCAAGGATCCTTTGATACCTCATCTATTGAGGAACAACGCTTCCCATGAGATGTAGAAATCTCTTTAGGATTTTTTCTAGAATAAGAATGAGAACCAATAGTTGGTATTGTAGGATAAGTTGAAGGCCACCAAGATGATAGAAGGTGAATGAGTGACTTCGTATGTGACAATATTGTCTCAGGTTCAGGATGAGATTTCCACCATCAAAGTGACTATTAAACATTCTGGTGCCGAGGATTTCTTTGAAGGGGTTTACTCTATAAAGGGAGTTGTTTATCAAAGGGATCGTTGCCAAAGAGAAGCTACCAAACTAAAATAGGATGTGGGATGACTTCATTCAGGAAGAATTACAAGCCGAGGATATTCATCTAAAGAACAAGGATTTTGATGATGATGTGGCTCTTTTAGTAAATATTAATGAAAGTAAAAGAATGACTTTAGTATGTTGAATTATGTCAGCTATGGTGAGTATGGTCATTCTTCAATGAATTTTCCAAAGAAGAAGTAGGTAGATAATAAGCAAAAGAAGGGGAAGCAGGTTATAGGTGTCACCAGTTTTAATGAGATATATGACCTCTCCAAGAGATTAGAGAGTGAGTATTTTTATTTGATCCCTCATTTGTCTAAGGGTGGCATCGATGAGGCTGCATGGTATGTGGTGCATCAAAGCATATGAAAGGTTCATACGATATGTGCGAGACTCTCGCTGAGTGGGACTCAAAGTTACACATGGTAGTGGTTGACAACAGTCACAAGGTAATTAAAGGATCATGTGTTGTGTCATTGAATTTGGATTCAAGTTAGTTGATGTGTGTTCATAATGTGTAGTGTGTGCCAAAACTCAGATATAATGTATTATATGTAATAATGACTGCAATACGGGGTTTTACATAATTTTCTAGGACGAGAAAATGAAGATCAGGCCCAAAGGATTTATCTTTGGTTGAGTTATCAATGGAGTTAGGGATCATGGTCTATACAATCTTATAGGAAAGCCTATAGATCATGAGAAGCAAAAGGTGGAGAAAATATAGGAATAGGTCTGAAACTTCAGATCATTTCTTAGTTATAGGACGTTGTTTTATAGTTTACATTTGGAAGGGCTGAGAGGCTAAAAAAAAGGGCTAGAAGTAACATAAGGGACAATGAGTAAGTGTGGTTAGTTTGGGAAGATAAGTGGCAGGTTTTGGAAGCATACATAGGTAAGTTTAAGGGGATGCAACTATAGTTATAGCAAGCCCTAATAATAGGGATGAAGTGACAAAATAGGTAATATAAGCCAGGAAAGAAGGGAGCATCATATGTTGGAGAAACAAGGTATGGTTTTTCTCTTGTATTGGTGCATTTTCTAGTGGATGAGTTGTCGAGGTTTTCGACAGATTTGGTGGGCATATTGTGATTGTTAGGAGGAAACAAGGTAGGCTTTTAGAATTTACCTAAGTATAAACCTTGAAGGACTACATTCATTCTAGGAGAGGTATAAAGTTAAGCTTTGGGGACTGATCTTTAAAGGACGAAATAAGGCAACAACGTCGAGAAAGCCCAAGTTTATTGAAGACAAGGACATCGAGTAGTGATAGAGGGTAGCCCTCCATGCCCTATGTTTGTCTTCATTGGAGAAGCACAAGAAGTAAATAGTAGGAATCAATACCAAAGAGCTAAGGAGTAGTAGTGGGCAGCTAAGTAGTTGTGAACAAATGGAATTATGAACAACTCACATGAATACCCTATGTGGGTGAAAAACCCCACCTATTCGAGAAGGTTGAAGGGTTGCAGATACCCCTTTCATCACGGCGTTTATATAAGGTGTAAGCACCCTAAATATATTTTTGGGGGCATCACCACATGGACATATTTTTGGTTGGTGTTTTGCATATATTTTGTAGTTTTTGGCACCTTCTTTTTGGATTTAGGGGTTTTGTATCGAATGGCGGTTTTTCCCATGGTTTTATAGTTTTGGTTGAGGAATTACAATTTCACTTAGATCCAGAATAAATGGATTGGTAGTTTATGAATTTTGTGAGATATACATAATGTATTTGAATATTATACACAAGGAGGTGTATATTGAAAAATCCTAGTAGTTGTCCTGGTTTATGATAAAATATTTGCACTTATGTGTAGATTTTCCATTTCATATTTTCTGTTTTAATATGAATATATTTGTAGCAGTTAATTATAGACAGTTAAAAACTACACATATTTTACTGGATATCATCACCCTACCTCCACTACTTAATTCTGTAAACTTAACTTCAATATGTGTGACTTCTACAACTATAATTGAGTCAAAAGGTTTGTCCTTGTATTTTAGTTTAGTTGTGGATAACATGCCTCTACACTTGATTTCTTTTGAAATCTTAGTTGTCAATCAAGATCCTAGGTTAGTGGCTCACCCTTCTAAGATAACATCATAT
>APFE030412187.1:30788-60663 GCA_000404065.3 Pinus taeda | reverse complement strand
TGCCCTACCTTAAGGGTTTGATCAATAAAGAATCATTTCATATTATTTCTGGGTTTATTTGCATAATCTTATATTTTCTTATCAGATCTATAATATTCTTGGGTTAGATCTACAACAAGTGGTATCAGAGCTACAACATTGCCCCTCTTGTAAACTTGTTATTGCTCTTGGAATTTTCATGTTTTTCACAACAACTTCCAATTTTTTCTCTCTTCAAACTTTTCCAACCTGAATTTGCTTCTTAGTTTTTGAAAAGAAACCAATTCTTTTTTGACAGATCAGAGAACGAATAACATAGTTTTTTTCTTCTAGAAAGTGGACATTCTTGCAAATTCATTCTTTGACACAGGCTTAGTTCCTATGGTTTCATCTCTCTTTTCAGAAGAAGGTGAGAAAGAAGAACCCAGACTTCGAATGAAGAGGGAAAAAAAGAACTGTGTAGAACTTAGGAAATATGCAAGTAGACTTTTCACCTTTTTTTCAATGTGCAGGAAGAATTTTCCTCTCATTTTTTAAATTTAATTCCATGTTCAATTCAACATTTTGCACCAACAAATCATGCACAACGAAGTTTCCCCGATCCTACCTCGCTTTGAGCTTGAAATTCGCCGAAAATCCCACGTTTTCTTTCTGCATGGTTGTTTTTTGCGTTTCCTGTAGAAGACTTCCTGTAGAAACACCTGTGGAGTGCCCCTACACCTCTAAGCGAGACTGATATGTAGTAGAATCTTGAAGACAAGTAGAGAAACTAGTGGAGGATGACTAGTTAATCATTTTGCACAAACTTCAGTTTAGGATGTGGCAAGTGCAAATGAACAGTAGTTTGTGAGTTTCAGCCGAGTGTTCTTTAATTGCTATGTGATTTGTGGTGAGGGAGTGAAGTGGCCAGGTGTATGTGGCCACATGTAGACTGCAGTGTTATGATGAACTATATGTTCTCTTCTTCTTAATCAGTTACACTAGAGTTCAAACAAACAACACTACCTGCTTTTTTAACTTCACGTGAGTTGTCTAACATGTACGCTACATGATTCCTAGCTGATTGCTAGAGAATCGAACAATAAACTATCGGCTTAATCCCACCACTTCATTCGTTATGCACTTTCGAATCATATTGATGCAAATAGAGGAGCTGGTTTAGACACATATCCGCAAGTCGTATGGTTGTTGTGAGGTGTTGTGGCCTTTCATTTGCTGCATGCACTGGTTTCTGTGGTTGCATGATGGCTTGGTGGCTGATTCATGGCTATTTTTTCTTATGCAGGTATCCTCTGGCCGGATCCATGCTGTAGGAGCTGGTTTCAAGTTCACATCTGCACCCTCAAGCTGCTGCGGCTGAATTTTCACAAGACCAAAACTTGTTTTCGCCATTGCTACCGAACGATAGATCAGATCGATCTGAAACTTGCTGATCATGTTCCTTTCATCATTATGCACCTCCCATAGCAAAATCACGATCAATGGATGCACAGATTTAGAGGAAAATGGGAAATGGCTGAATATTACAGAGATCAATTTCTCGGAAACCGTGCATCGGAATTGGCTGAAACTACTTGGGAAGGTTACTATCACACACATGCACCTCCCCATGGAACAGGTTTTGAAACAGATGCATGGATATGGAGAAAATGCAAAAATGGATGAAGGTGATGGAGGCTGATTTCTCGGAAACCGTGCACTAGAATTGGTTGAAATTGCTCGGGCATGTTGCCATCATCCCTATACAACTCCCTGTAATACAGTTTTGTAAATGGATCCACAATTTTCAAGTTATGAAAAAAACAAATTCTGTTCTATGTATTTTTTTCTTCAAAGCATTCTGCAAGTTTTTGCATGGAAAGAAAAACTGAGCTTGGGCTTTGATGCAGGCATGGAGATGATGGATGAAGAGTCTGAAAATTGTAGGAGGACTTTTGAACCCTTGAGGAAGCTATCATGTTCGCCAAACTACCTTTTTGCAATCCATTTTTAGCTTCTTGTAATTTCTACAGGAACTTCCTGTAAAAAACACGGTTTTCATAAAAGAAGCACAATGAGGTGGAAAAAAAATGGTAGAGAAAGGTGAGGGATGGAAACATGGATGTGTGCAGGCCTCATGGACATATTCCCAACCTTCGGGTCCTTTTCGGAGATCAATTTGGCTTTTTTGTAAGCTTCCTATAAAAGACACAGAACTTCCTGTAGAAAACACAGTTTTCATAAAAGAAGCACAATGAGGTGGAAAAAATGATGGAAAAGGGTGAGGAATGGAAAAATGGATGCTTGCGGACCTAACCAATAGATTCCAAGTTTTAGATTCCCTTCCAAAATCAAATCTGGCTTGCCTGAAGGTTCTACAAGATGTTTCCTGTAGAAATATAGAACTTCCTGTAGAAATGCCTATAGCTTCTTGTAGAAAGCCCAGAACTTCCTCTGCCTTTGTTTTGAGGGATCCTCTTGACCTGCAATGTCCTTCTTGCAACCTGCACTTATTTAATGGAAATTAGGTTTACTTTTTCTTTTTCTCTTTTCTTCTTATTTTTTCTCTCTTTTTTTTTTGAAAACAACTAAGGCGCCTCATGGAGGTTTTCACCCTAGTTGCCTGCCCTAGGCACCTCCAAGGGAGGTTTTCACCCAGGGATCTTATTATTTTTTCTTTTCTTTTTTCTCCAATGCATTGACCGCTTCATGGAAGTTTTCAATCAATGAGCCGATCTGAGGTGCCTCCGAGGAGGTTTTCACCTTATATCTTTATTTTCTTCTTATTTTCATTTTTTTTTCTTTTTTCTTTTTCTTTTTTCATTTCTCTTTTTTCTCTTTTTTTTTCTACCCTACCCTACTTGAAAAACAAAATCGCTCTCAAGTATAAGAATACTTCCAATGGAGCCATGTGCACATTGAGATTAGAGACAAAATTATGTGGAGGCTCGAAATGCATGCTTTGATAGCTATCCGGATTTCAGAGACCAAATGATTTGACTTTGAAGGGATTAGGCATAGCTGAAGAAGAGAGTACTATTGCAACTTAGTGACTCTCTGAAACCATATCTAAATATAGCTCTGATATCCTTGGTCCTTTTGCTGATCTGGATCATTCTCCATATCTTCTCTATCATGACCTTCACATCTTCCTCTTTTTGTTGAGCTTTCTCTTGAATACACGGAAGATTTGATGGTAACCATGAGGGAACTCTCTCGATCTCTAATTTTGATGTCTTCTCTTCATCAAGTGCAGCCCATGGTTCTTTGATCTCTTATTTTGAATCTTATTTTGCTGGATGTGGTCCTTCAATACTTTCAAGATAATCTCTTTCTGGAAATACTCTTCTTGAGCTATGGTGAATATCATTGAGCTCAAGAGGAGTCATTTGGACATGTTGTGCCTCAGCTTTGCAATTGGGTTGAGCTATTATAATGTGTGGGTTTGGAAATGGTGGTATGGGTAGCTGAGTGGGGGTGTATATTTGAGATGGATGTGGATGGGGTTGTGGATGGGCAGGTGGTGGAGGCAAAGGAGTGGGAGGAGATTTGTATTGGGGCCTCCACCCCTGATGAGGTGCATTCCACTGAGGTTGTGGCTGAGCATAGGAGTGAAACGAATGAGTAGCTGGCTGGGCATAATATGGATCTGTGAAGGAACAAGGAGGAGGTTTGAACCATGAAGGATGAGCAGGGGGGACCCCAAGAAGGCATGAAAGTGGCTTGATAGGGGTCGTAATAAGTCTTGTATGTCCCTTGCAATTCCTGCTGGTAAGGTATGGGTCCATATGGCCTCCTTTGGTTCATATAATAGAGTGATTCAGTGGCTCCTTTGGCTCTCTGATATGTAGCTTTAAGTCCAAGCAAGCAAGGGCACTGATCTATAGGATGGTATGCTTCACAGACAAAACACACTTCTATGGAGTACAATGGACATTCATGCCTAGGATGATTTCTTTGCACCTGGGACAAAAGATGGCCAAAGCCCTCTTGGCTTCCTCTTACTTCCTTTCAATCTGTAAGGTATCTAGTTGCATGGAAAGAAACTGCCTCATCTCACTCTTGAAATCTTCCATCTGATTTGCAAATTTGTTTTTGGATAAGGTACTGCTCTCAACATTTCTGTTTGTAGCCATTTGCTCCAGAGGACTATTTTCTTCTTCTTCTTCCCTTGAGGTTCTTCAAATATGTCTTTCTGTCCACCTAAGGGTTATTTAATCATAGCCATTGAAGAAGAGAGAAGGTTGGTTGTGTGAAACAGTGGGGGTGTTGTGCAATCATTTTTTTGACTTGTCTCTACTCCTACAAGGTAGGAAAGGAAATCTTTTTTGGTTAATTTTTGTTTTTTCTGCTTGTACCTACAAAACTGAAATAGATTGAACTGCAACTAACTATGTTGCTGAAATGAAAATGCAGAATTGAAAGGAAAGTAGGAAATGACTAATCTATTTTGCCGAAATTAAATTGCATGAATGAAATGCTAAGCTACGCTTGCGGAATTGAAATTGCGAAATTGAAATGGTAATCTATGCTTGCAGAATTGAAATGCTAATCTATGCTTGCAGAATTGAAATTCCGGAATTGAAATGCTAATATATGAAAGCAGGAAATGTCTACTCTACTTTTGCGGAAATGAAATTGTAGAATGGAAACGAAATAAACTACTTAGCAGAAGGTTGCGGTAGAAAATAGAAGAAAAGCAGCAATCACCAATACTCTAACACTTCCCCAGCAACGACGCCAAAAAGATGGTGGGCCTCAGTATTGCAGCAATAACGTTGGAACTCCTAGAACTCCCTTCTTTAATTTTATCAACCCGGTAGCTCGTAACAAACTTGGAAGCGATGGTGCTGTATGCACAAGTACTAGCTCTTGCCGCAACTATCACTTGGTTAGTTGGCACAAGCCTGCTAGGAGCTTAATCCAACTTCTAAGAGCTCTTAGAAGAAGCTTTTTAACTGATGAATGAAAGCTAACTCAAAGAAAGTTAATCTACTTGTGGAAAGAATCTGAAAGCCAAAAAGAAACGCAAATCCTACCAAACCCTAATTCTACCAGCTAGTCCTACTGATGCAAGAAGGAAGATCCAAGCTACTGAATGAGATTCCATTGACTTTAGAAGGTAAAATGCATGTGTCTAAGCTACTTTTATAATGAAATATGAAGAAAACATCTTTTTGTATTTTTGAATAACTTTGTAGCATTATGATGCATGTGCTTTTACTGTTTTTGACTGTGCAGAGGTGGATCGGCAGAAGGAAATGCTTGCAAGAGGTTGGGAAGGTTAGAAGAGGTCCTAAGGGGTCCCCAACACCCTTCCTGAGAGTTTCAAAGAGTTTGGCTATCAAGAAACCTCATTCGTGAGCTTCTACAGGAAGTCTGCAGGGGTTCTACAGGATGTTCTGGAATTTCTATAGGATGTTCTGTAATTTTCTACATGATGTTCCGAAAAGTGGATTTTGGAGGGTTGATGGAGGAAAAATGGTGGGAAAGTGGAAATAGAGGTTGGATAATGATGTTAAGGGGTTCAGGACCTGGCGCATGAGTTTAAGGAGTGATTGGATTTGGTTCAAGGATGGAGGAAGCGATGATGAACAAGGATGTAGAAATTAGGGCAAGGTGCGAAAAGTATGGAAAATGAAGGGTAGGAATCATGGATTAAGGGTTGGAGCAGATTATCTGATGGAGGAAAGGTAGATAGAGAGGTAATATAGACCATCTACACACAATTTTCTAAAATTGACCAAACAAAGACTATGCAAACCCAAGATCTAGCTATCTTGACCTAATTTGACCTAAATAACAGCAAGGAAAATGAACAGCAGTTTATTTGCAACGAAATAATGTGAAATGCTATGAAAACTAAGCAATCAAGACTCTGAACATGTAACCAACTTCTACAAATAAAAATCGAACACTAATGATTGCATCGCGAAGCAAAGACTGTGTTTTTGTTGGTAGCAAGGTCACCTTGATCCCAACTCCTAATCCCATTGAGGGAGAGGTGAAATCAAAGGTGCTTGATGGCCTTTTTATGAAGTTATTCCCTGTTAATAACCTATCAACTCAATCTGAACATAAAAATCGTTTTTAATCATCAAAAGAAATCTAAATAACAAAGCAATATTTAAATCTAAATAGCATATTTTATTCTAAGAATGCAACAAAAACACATAAAGGTAAACAAAGGACGTACTAGGCACTTGAGATGGGCCCAACCCAAGAGCTAAACCCTCCTAAGAGAGATTTAGTGCTGGTGCAAAGCTGGATTCATCTTTATTGAGCAAGAAAAGATGAGTTACATCAAAAACTGTCCACAAGGGAAAGCCTGAAAATGTGTTAAAATGCAGAGCTAAACTACTACCTAGAAAATGACTAAAAATTGAATTACAAACTAGCTAACTTCTGCCTACAAAGTGACTAACTACTGGCTAACTAAAATGAGGCCCTAAGCCCTCTTATTTATACAAATTGAGGACCCCAACTGTCCTCCTAAAATTTAGGGACTCGGCTTCCCAAAACTTGCAGTTAACAGTAGTCCTACTTGATTTGCTCGGTTGCCCTTGTGATAATTGATTTTGTGGCCCTTGAACTCCGAGATGATGGTGGAGAATTTGTGTTAAGGGCCCATAAATGAAGGGGACACCTTCCTAAAAATCCTCTCCCTTGTTCTTCCACGAATTTGGCTGCCAAGTGGCTCATTAAAACCTTTGATTTTGTCTCAAAATTGACCAAAAAATTGCACAAAGCACCCATTGGACTTATTGGCATAATGACTAACCCAATTCACTCTATTAGCATAAATATAATCAAAAACATGCAATAAACTAATGAGAATGGTGGATTAAGTCGAATTAGGAGGTTGAATGAGCCCATATAATTATCCATTTTGGGGGCTCATCACAAGGTCCAATTTTCTTAAACTTCAACTTATTGTATTCACCCTTAGGGAATATTTCTTTGCGCAGATGCGCTAGGACTTGATCCCCCATGTCAAATTGTACCCCTCGTATTTTTGGATTTTCTTTCTGTTTGTACCTTTGTCTTTTTTTCTGTAATTTTGACTTCACCTACTCATGTAGGTCATTAATTGCTCTTGCGAAATCTTCCCCATCAGCATTTTTTTTTTCTAACTGTCCCAAATCTAGTAACTCATCCACTCCTCAGGGATGCATTCCATACAAGATCTAGAAAGGACTACTTCTCATGCTTTGAATTGGTGAATTGTTGGAAGAATATTCCACTTGGGCAGGTACATGATCCCACATTCGTGAATTTCCCCCAACTAGACTCTGTAGCAGGTTTCCTAAACTCCTATTCACCACCTCCGTCTATCCATCGGTCTGTGGGTGATAAGCAGATCTGAAATTTAACTTTGTGTCTAGATTTTTCCACAAGGTGTGCCAGAAATGTCCTGTGAATTTCACATCCCTATCGAAAACAATGGACTTGGGTAATCCGTGTAGTCTGACAATTTCAATGAAAAACATCCGTGCTACATGGGTGGTGTCACTGGTTTTCCTGCAACAGATGAAGTGTGCCATCTTGGAGAAATGGTCAACCACCACCATGATGGAGTCAAAACCCCACTGTGTTTTTGGAAAACACGGGACACAGTCGAGATTGACTAAGTCCCATGATCTATTTGGAATATGTAAGGGTGTATACAACCCCGTGTTCTGACTGTGCCCTTTCGCCAATTAACACATTTTACATCTGGGTACATATCGTTTCACGTCTCTTCACATCTTCAGCCAGTAATAAAAATGATTGAGCTGATCCAAGGTTTTATCAATGCCGAAATGTCCACCTAGACCTCCACTATGTTTTTTTCGGATGATGTTCTCCCTCATCGAACATTCTGGAACACACAGTTGTCCTCCCTTGAATAACAGCTCCTCCTATAAGTTATAGTCCAGCCATGGACTATTATTCCTCAATAAGGGATTTTGGCAGGCTTTATAAGCCTCCTTGAAATCTGCATCTATTTGATACAAGTCCTTCAAGTGTTCAAAACCCAAATTTATCGTGCCCTCCTGTAAGAGTAAAACTCTTCTGCTTAGTGCATCTGCTACCTTGTTGGCTTGCCCACTGATATGCTTCAATATGAATGTAAAACTCTGCAAGTACTCAACCCATTTTTTGTGCTGATGATTCAGCGTATTCTGTTGCATAACATACTGTAACGCAAAATTATCAGGAAACAAGACAAACTCATTACCCAACAAATAATGTCTCCAATGCTTCAATGCTTGGACGACGACATAAAATTCCTTGTCATAAGACGTGTATTTTTGTCTGCTTTCATTTAAATTTTCATTGAAGTAAGCTATTGGTTTGTCTTCCTGATTGAGTACAGCTCAAATGGTTGTACCATTGGCATCATAATGAAATTGGAAAAGTTCGTTAAAATCAGGCAATCTCAAAATTTGCCTTTCAGTGATCTTCTTCTTCAATATCTGGAAACTTTTCTCTGCAGCTTTAGTCTAATGGAAAGGCTAACTTTCCTTTTTGATGGCATCCAACATGGGTGCACAGATTCCACTAAAATTCTTTATAAACTTGCGATAGAAACTTTCTAACCTGTGAAAACTCTGAACTTCGGATAGAATCTTAGGGGATGGCCAGCTGATTATAACTGCAACTTTTTCTGGGTCCATTTTCAGCTCATTTTCTGCAATCACAAAACCCAAATAGACTAACTCCTTTTGAAAGAAAGAACATTTTTTTAAATTTATCAGCAACTTATTTTTTTGTAACTTCTCCAAAAACTATCTAATGTGTTGAAAATGTTCTTCCCTGGTCTTATTGAAAATCAGTATATCATCAAGATACACAATCATGAATTTCCCAATGAACTCCTTCAACATCTCGTTCATCAGGTGCATGAAAGTGCTAGGTGCATTACTCAACCCAAATGGCATCACCAACCATTCATACAGACCTTCATTGGTTTTGAAAGTTGTTTTCCATTTGTCCCCTTCTCTTATTCTAATCTGGTGGTATCTACACTTTAGATCTATCTTCGAAAAATATGCTGCTCCACTCAAGTAGTCCATCATGTCATCCATTCTTGGCAATGGAAACCTGTACCTAATAGTAATTTTATTTATTGCTCTTGAATCTGTACACATCCGCCACTCGCCTCCTTTCATGGGAGCTAAAACTGTCGGAATTGCATAGGGACTTAAACTTTCCTATATCAAACCTTTGTCCAACAATTCCTGTACCTGCTCCCTGATCTCTTCATTTTCCTTAGGACTCATCCAGTAAGTAGCTTTGTTTGGTAAAATAGCTCCAAGGATGAAATCTATGTGATGACTGATACTTCACTTTGGTGGTAACTTATCTTGGAAATCATCCACCACAATGTCGCTGAATTCCGGCAACAAATCCTGGATTTCTTCAGGCAAGTTAGAAATTTCAGTATGTAATAGTATTGCTCTTGGTCTCCTTACAATGGCATACTTTATCTCATTATCTTCAATCTGTTTTAAAAATTCTTTTCTCCATATCGGTAGCACTTTTGTCCCACTAGTCTCTATTGTTTCTTCTTCCTTGATGGGCACTAGTGTATGCTTAATCCCATCCTTGAAAAACTTGTAGCAGTTTGTTTTTCCGTCATGGACAACTTTTCGATCATACTGTCGTGGTCTACCTAGCAAAATATGACGCACGTCCATGGGCATGATATCACAATTCACCTTGTCCCTATACTTGCTAATATGGAATTCCACCTCACACTGCTTGTCAATTAGTAGTTGATGTCCTTTCTGTAACCAAGACCCCTTGTAGGGATTTGGGTGCTTTAACCTTTTCAAACCCAATTTCTCCACCATATTTATTGCAACCAGATAATCAGTGCTTCCATTGCCTATAATCAGTTTGTAGCATTTTCCATGTGACTTACACATAGTCCGAAATAATGCCTTTCTCTGGATTTGGTCAGCTGTCTCCGTTGCTAGTTTTAGCAGTACCTTATTTAAGACTAAGGCCTCTCCTGTCTCTGATACAATCTCTACCTCTTGGGGTGGTGCCTTCGCTTCTATGTTTGAGCAACATATGCTCCTCTTTGTCTAACCTGATCACCTTTAGGACACTCAAAGGACCTGTGCCCGCACTTGTGGCACTTGTAACACTAGTAGGCAACTCCTCTGCCTCTGCCCTTACACCTTCCTCTTTAGTATGGCCTTCCTCCCCTAGTGCTACCTTCCTTTTCTGTTGTCCCTGAGTTATTTGAAGTGCTGCCTTCTTCACTATTGTTGGCAGTCCTACCTCTGCCAAAGGATTGTCCTTTCCCTCTAGCAGATCCACGTCCTCTTCCGGTGTTCTACTTCTTAGCGATATTTTCTTTTGCTTTCAAGGAACTCTAGTATGCTTCCTCTATGGTTTTTGGAGAAAGAATACTTATCTCGTCCAATATCTTCGGCCTTAGGCCATTTACAAATCTTGCTATTTTTTCTGGGGTGTCTTCAATGTAACCTGCTCTCAAATTCACCCGATAAAATTCTTTGGTATATTCTTTCATAGTCATTCCTCTCTGTTTCAAATTTTGCACCTACCGATACATAAAAATCCGGTAATATTTGGGCAAAAACTTACCCTTCATTTTTGCGACCATTCTGGTAAACTTTTTAATAGGTAACTTATTTGATATTCTCCTCTCTTCTTAGACACTATCCCACCATAAGGCCGCATGTCCTTTCAACTTGGTGGCAGCAAAGTTAACTTTTCTATCTTCGTTGATCTCCTCACATTCAAACTATTTGTCCAACTCATTGATCGAGTCCAACAACACTTTTATGGACAAACTACCATCATAGTTTGAAATCTCAAGCTTTGGCTTACTGCTAGACAATAAAACTGACCTTAACAATCTAATTTCAGGTCCTTCCTCATCTAATCCATCTGTTGTAACTGCAGCTTCTTCCTCACTCTCATATCCTCCTCCCGGATCCCTTCTCCTTCCTGCTCTTGCTGATGCCAAACAAGAATTCAGGATCCTAATCTCTTCTCTCAATCCTTCATGTACTAATCTTCGAATATCCCTACCACGACCTCTTCTTCTGACTTCCATTTCGTAAAAAACAAATTAACCCTAACCTGCTCTGATACCAAAATTGATGGTACCAACCCTGATCACTTACAACATATCATTAATTGGATGATTGCGTGGATGATTTTATTGTTGATTGGTTTTATGGCGTGGTACCGGTGATTTAATGGTGTGAGGATAACTATCCTATTCTCACGTATCACTTCTCCCGCATCTTCACTATGCTAAAGAAACCCTAGTCTCGGCCATTCCATTGTTGTTTTGGTGCTCTGCTGCTCCGTTGAGGTGAGGTCTCTGCTTCTGGTTCTGGTTGCTGCTCCTCGAGGGCTTCGACTATCATGTTCTCGGATGGTTCTCTGTGAGGGTTTCTGTCAGCAAGTTCTAGTAATGGTTGTGGTTCGCGTACGCTGGCCTCTTCCTTCCCTCGACTGTATGGCTTGGCTGTGGTTGCGATGCTCCTTCGTTTTTCGGTTCTATGTGTCGATTCGAAGCTCGGCTTCGTGGGCATGAAACCCTCGGCTTTTGTCTTGTGTTGGCCACCTATCTTGTGGTTCTATGAGCTCTACTTAAGCTATACTCCTAGGTTTCCTCGGCTCTATAAATTTGTTTATCGTTGTGTGGTTTCAATTATGGTTTTGCCTTCAAGGTTTTCGTCTCACTATTTCACTGTAATCTCATCATTTTGTTGCAGGTCATGGTCGTGGGGTGGCTCGACTCTCAGCTTTCATCCGGAATTCGAACAGAGGTAAGCTATCCTTCCATGTTTTAAGCTTCTGCTTCGTTTTCTACTATTACTGATTATTCTTTCTCCTTGTGAGCAGTGGGTGCTCTGCGACTGTGACCTTGGTCTATGACTTCCTTCCTCCATTTGCAAGGTTCGACTCCTCTGATAAGTGAACTCTCCTTAAATCCTTGGCACTGTCTTCAATTTCTTTTCATGGCTATGTTACTTGGATTCTGATGGCTTTGTTTGGTGGCCACGATAGGTGAATGGCTAGGCTCACCGATTGTTGGTCTTGTGCCCTGACACCCACGCTTTTTTTCGAAGCGTTTGCTACTAGTAGTCTTCTGTTGTCGAGGGTTGTAGCTTCGGTCTCATTGTTTCATGGTTCTTCGTATTTATGCCTTCGGGTTGTTATCTTATGGAACTGTATTTATGTCAGCTCTATAGTGAATTTGTAGTTGTATTTAGCATTGTTACATAGGACCTCTATTTCGTAGCTTATCTGTGTTTTAATAACTGTATCTTGGACTGTAAATTTTTTATATCTATATATACATAGATATTTTTCGAAAGTAAATGGTAAATGGAAATGTTACGAGTTCTATTGGTACCTATAGATATTTTTCGTATTTGACTCTTCTGCAAACCCTCTCTGTTGTTCTATGGGACTCGACCATGTTTTCTTCTTGCCTTTGTGATAATGTCTGCTCTCTATCATTGTTAGGAAATGGATAGATGAATTTGATTAAATAATTTTAGGTTGCAATACATGGACTCAAATTTTCTTTTTCTCAAAATGTTTGCATGCTTCTTTTTATTCAATACTATGATGGATGATTATAGTGACCATTTTCCTTTTCTCTTAAAGATCATTATACAGTTATTTAAACTGTCAGTAGTTACATTTCAGTTACTCGTTGATAACTGTTCATCCTTGTTTGTATTCTAAAGTTAATTTGAAACAAAAAATAAAAAGAACGGTAAATAAAAATAAACAGTGGGTTGAGACAGCCTTAAACTTAACATAAGGTCATAAATGTTGTTAACTAGAAATTTAAATGGAATTTAAAAAAGATAACTAAAACTCCTTCTGTCTGCAAAGAAAAGTACTCCAGCCATGACCTCCGTTAGCTGGATGCTCTTGCATTAGACGTTAACCTGTTTCCTTATGTTCGAGGAAAACGAGCTCTTAACCAAATAGAAGCAATTTTAAAGCATACTCTAAGCCCAATATAAGTTTAACCTATATTTTATCTTTTATTTTTTCCATATTTTTTATACACATTATTTAAAATGAAAATAGAAAATATGGAGCACAAATTTATAGATGAGATATATTAGAGGAATAGTTAACTACTATATTCTGATAGTGTTGAGAGTAGATAAAATTGTCATTCCAAGTATTTGAGTGCTTTTAATTATAATCCTTCAAATAATGTTACAACAAGGTCTTCTTCACTATTTTTGTTTATTTATGCATTTGTTGATGAAAAGTGGTAAAATTATTTTGTTTGGTATTGATTCATTTTCGCCGACAATGTAGTTTAAAATAAATAATTTAATGTCACATTATTAAATGATATTGCTAAATATTTGAAAGTACATTTGAAAATACATTTAAGCTCTATCAAAGTATAAGCTTATTTTTTCTGCTCAATTATTAATCCTTTTATAAAACATTAGGATGTACATATTATTAAATGTGTACGCTTCCACAAAAACAAACATATCGTTGTATCTATGTTAGGATGTACATATTATTAAATGTGTACACTTCCACAAAAACAAACATATCGTTGTATCTATGATGAAGCTGTGTATTTTTTTAATAGAATATGATTAAGCACATGTTATTATATATATATAATTGAAATCTTTAAAATATATATATCCTTTTATAGAAAATTGTGTAATATTTTATAATAATATATATATTTTTAAATATTAATCACATTTAATATATTAAATTTGAATTTACCCTGATCGGGGTTGAGAAAAGGACCAGACACAGAGTAATGATGGAGGGCAGAGAATGTCAGCACAAACCTCACTCTTGGGCAATCATTTTAAAGGATGCAAGGAGAGATTACAGGGAAGAGAGGACCTCGAGACAAGGCACCAAGTTAATTATGGCAATAAGAGGGAAGGGAAACGGTGGCGAACTGGTGATGACGGGCAGACGAGGTGGCAATAGAGCAAAGGGAGCAGATGAAGACATCAATGCTAATAAATTTAGGACATGCAAGGTGGCGAAGGTGGTTGAGACCTGGTGTAAAATTCGTGGATTCTGTTTCAAAAAAGAGAAAGCGACTATGGTGGAGGGAGGTAGGAAGGTAAGAGTCGACAGTGAAGAGGCTGGCAAAAGGATGAGGAAACCGGGTAAGCAGAAGACTCAGGAGGCCGACAGCACTCATGGAATGGATAATTATCAGAGGGTTAAAGAGAGTGAGGAAAGGATTAGGAGGAAGGTATAGGAGGGGACAGAGGATGAAAGAATAAATAGATAAGGTGAGATGAGGAAATGGCAGGATGAATACAGGGGGAGAGGGAGGTTCGAGGTCGGCCAAGGAAGCCTGAGTAATACTCGTGAAATCCATCCTAGAAGAGGCAAGGGCAGAGGTAGCAGGGGACAAGGAAGAACCAGGCAAGCTGTGAGAAAAGACAATGAAACGCAGACCCCCAATCAGCGGAAAAGAGGGCACCGAAATATGAATTAGATGGCCAGAGATGTTGAGCGCGTTTACAACAACGAAGCCAATGTGGAGAAAAGAAGAATTATAGAGAATTTGGAAAAGAACGTCCTGGAGAAGGCCTCTTCCCCTGAGATGGAAGATTGGTGCTCTCTTATGCCGGACCCAGGTAACACCAGGGGTCACCTCTCCTAGTATAAATAGGCTTTGCATATGTACTGGGTGATGAAGTGTCTGCTAGCCAAAGAAATGGAACAAATTGTGAAAGAAATGACGGAGATTGCGCAAGGGTACTTGAGCCTGAAAGAGGAAATGAAGAGTCTGCGTTCCGCGCTTCTGAAAAAGGATAGACAACTTGAGGACATCAAAAGTATTATGAAGCTGATAACCAAGGCGCACCGCGAGGAAGAGGTGAAAATGGAGATCATGGGTGATTGATACACTTTGTTGTGTTTTCAATTTTAAATGTTAGGACCATTAGAATTAGTTTCAGCTCAGTTTGTGGAATGTAACAGTCGTTAAGGATATAACTCTAGTTTGTTGGTTAAGTTTTAAACTGGTTAGTGCACGTTATCAGCCTTTAAGGTGACAAACTCTGACTTTTGGAGGTCCTCGTACCCGATTTCCCTTCAAGGCAGATGGAGGATTCCTGTGTATGTACATAGTTATGCTGGCTGCTGTTAATAGAAAAGGACCTGCCATAGATTACAAAAATATATATATATATTATAAATTGAATTTAATTATATTTGTTTTTGTAAATTTCCAAATAATTAAATAAATAAGTTTTATTTAACAAATAATAATTTTCATTATATTATTTTCAAAAATTATATATATGCAAACTTAATCTATACAAAATATATGATTATATATATATATTATATATATATATATATATATATATATATATATATATATATATATATATATATATATATATATATATATATATAAAATTTTGAAGACATATTTAATCACATTTTGTAGACTTTTGTGTCCAATGTTTTTCTTCAAACAATGTAATTCATAATTAATCAAATTGCTTCGAGTTAATGTTTCAACTTCGTGCAACACTTAGAAATGTGCCAATGATCGTCATGAGATTTATAGAGTAAGAGGTTTCTCCATATTTTATGTAGAAACCCATGTGGCTGGAAATTGTAATATTCCTAATGGAAATTTTTCAGTGATAACAAAGACATGAAATCATTTTTAAAAAAAAAATTGTTCAGCAAATACACATGTAACATAAATTTATCCTCAAACACCAAACTGACCAATTTTCATTAAATATAATGACTGGAGTACAACAGAAGATGGAATAGGTGCACCTAGGCTTGCACAAGGCAAGCTACAAGCCTCTGGTGATCAATACAAAAATTCCCAACTACTGTACAAATGTTTCTCTCTAGAAAACTGCATTGGCCCTATATTTCTACACTTCCAACTAACTTCAGGCCTTGATTTGGCCCCTCAAAACAACCCAAAAAAATTTCTAAAATTAGGCATGTACTCCTTTCCAAAAACCCATAAAAACCACGAAATATATTTTACTAGTTTTGAACCTACAAATTCGGCCTCGTAGAGCTTAACCCTCCTCCAAACTAGAAATTTGCACCTGTAGTTGGAATTATTGTTGCTTGCTCCCAAAATTCTAAGAAACTTCTCCAAGTATGCCTCCCAACAATATCCCAGCCACCCAAGTCATCAATCCCTCGGTCAAGGCTCCCTCTATACAACCCACACCATAGACTACGCAGTCCTAGAGAATATGGTGCAGTCCCTTGAGCTAGAATTTCAACCTAAGTGCTAGCATCCTCCTCCTGCTGAAATATTGCTCCTCTAAGTAGGAAATTGGACAAGGATCTCTCTAGTAGGACTTCTCACCCAATTCTTGACACCTCTACTCCACCAAAACAACATGGCTTCCTTCAATGCATCCCTGTTGAACAAAGGTAGCATAAATCTCTATAGGATGTATCTCTCTTTGTCTCCAAATAAAAGGGAATACCTTCCTAGAGTGGCACTCGAGGTCCACCGAAGAAAGGGTGAGCTTCACTCCTTGGGAATATCTTATGCTAAGCAGCATGTTGTAGCTCATCTGAACAACCAAAGCAACAATGTATTCTCAAATCATCAAAAGTCCTTAAATGTCGCTCCTCTTCTCCTATTTATACTTTCTCCCTTGATTCTCATGTGGGTCCCATCTTTAATTTTGACCCCCACTTAGGAAAATAGAACTGCCTTCCAAGGGGTGCATATTATTTATGGGTGAGTGGCCCCCACATTCAGCTAGAATGCACATCGACCCCCTTTTTCTAAGTTTCTTCACCAAAATCTACATTAAGCCAAAAATGATAAAATTGACAAAAAGAAATGTCTCACCTTAGGGAAAGTAATTAGGAAGGGACATTACAGTCCTCCCATCTTGAATTTTGCTTATCCCCAAGAAACTACAAAACTAGATGCTACAAAAATTGTTCATTCTTCCATGTGGCATCCCCCTCTAGCAAATCCTTCCATTTGACCAAAAGCTCCCTTATCACCTTATTTCTCAACCTCCTCTCCCTAGTCTACAATATGAATTCAGGTGTCAAAAATAAGTGGTTGTCATCATCAATGGGAAGAAATTTAGTTGTTACTGTTACATGTTTCCCTAGCACCTTTTCCACGCATGAGACGTGGAACACTTTGTGGATCTGACTCTTCGAAGGTAGCTCCAACTCATAATCGACCTCTCTAACCCTCCTGTCCACCTTATACAACCCATGAAAATGAGGTTGAAGCTTTTTTGCCCCTTTCTTCTTGAGTGAAGGCTCTCTAAATGGCTGCAAGCATAGGTAGACCATGTCCCTTACCTCAAACTATCTCTCCACTCTATGCTCCTTAGCATACATCTTTTGCTAATTTTGGGCCACCTGCAAGTTGTTCTTGAGAGCTTGAAGAATCTCCTAGATATCTTCAACCCAATACTTTGCCTCTAGAACCCTGTTATCTCCAAACACCATGTCAGAAAAATAAAGTGCATCATATCCATAAAGTTATTGGAAAGGAGACAGACATATGATAAGTGGTATTGTAGCAAAACTCTCCTAGATGAATCCACTTGACCCACATTCTCTGTTGGCCCATCACATCGTTAAACAAGTACCCCTCCAACCACTTTTTCACGATCTCATTCTACGCATATGTCTGGGGGTGATATCTAGTACAAGGTGTAAGCTCTATCCCAATTAGTCATAATAACTCCTGCTAGAAAGACCCCATAAAACTGTTGCCCCTGTCACTAATTATGGTCTTGGTGAGACCATGTAATTGGAAGACCTCACGAAAGAATAACTCGGTCACCTTGGAGGCTAAAGATCATGATGAGATGGCGAAGAAATGGGAAAACTTGGTCAACCTGTCGACCACCACATAAATGCAATCTTTCCCCTTCACATCTGGGAATCTTGTGATAAAATCCATGGAAACACTCTCCTACTTCCTCTCCAGAATGGGAATTGGATGCAATAAACTAACAAGATGTGAAAAATCCACCTTGTTCCTCTAACAATCTATGCACTCATGCATGTGCTTCAACACATCTTTGTTGTGTCTCCACCATGAAAATCTCTCTCTAATAGCATGATATGACTTGAGCAAGCATGGGTGTCCTACTGGGAGGAATTGTGAGAGGGTTGCAAAACATGTCCTTAAGTTGAGATCCTAACACCAAATATATAATGTCTTTGTATTAGATCATGTCATCCATCACCTAAAATATGTCATCCCTGTGGGTTCCATCCAAATTCTCACAAGCTTTTCTATCCTTGGAGTACTCAACCAAGAGTTGAGCCTTCCAGTCATGTGTAAGGTCCATCAAAGAAAGTTCCACGAGTCTGCTAGAGAGGGCATCTTCCACCACATTGTGATTTCCATTCACATACTTGATCTCAAAATCGTAATCCTAGATCTTACACACCCATTTTTGCTATCTCTCCTCCAATGACTGCTTCTCTAAGAAAACTAAAGATTGTTGTTATCAGTCTTTACCTTGAATTGGTTGCCCACTAAATGTTGCCTGAATTTGGTGAGTGCATACATCATGGGGTAGTAGTTTCCTACTCTCAAATGCAATAGGATGGCCTCCATGTGTTAACACTACCCCCAACTCCCTTTCCTCGGCATCACACTCCAACATAAAGGACTTTATGAAGTTCAGTAAAGCCAAGATAGGACAATTTCTCATAACCCTCTCGAGGTGCTCAAAGGCCTCCTTCACCACCTGTGTCCAATCAAAAGCTCCCCATTTTTTCAAATTAGTGAGGGGTGCTGCAAGATGTGAGAATCCCCTCACGAATCTCATATGCCTAGGAACCCCGTCAACTCTGTCACGTTCTTAGGTGTAGGCCAATCCAATATGGATCTGATCTTCTTTTGGTATACCTTTACTTGGTCCTCCCCAATCACGTGCCCAAGGTACAACATATCTATTAGCCCAAACTTACATTTGGACATCTTCGCATATAACTACTTCTCTTGTAGTATGTGAAGCACTAACTCCAAGTGTTGAAGTTGCTCCTCCCAATTTGAGTTATAAATGATTGTGTCATCAAAGAAAATTAGGACAAAATGCCTCAACTACCCACGAACCATGTGGTTCATACAAGAATCTAGTTGAAGCATTTATTAGCTCAAAGGCCATCACCAAGAACTCGAAATGTCCATAGTGGCAACTTAAGGCAGTCTTTGGGATATCTTGTTCCATCACCGAGATGTGATGATATCCCGAGCGCATATCTACCTTAGAGAAGTATTTCACCCCTCTAAGCTCATCCATCAACTTGTCAATGCGTGGAATGCGATATATGTTCTTCAATGTTTACTTGTTGAAGGCCCTGTAGTCAATACACATTCGTAGTGTCCCATCCTCCTTATTAACCATTACCACAGAAGAAGCGAAGGGACTTGAACTCAGCTTGATGTGACCCAACCTTAGTAGCTCTTGAATGGCCATATCTATCCCATCCTTATAGGCCTTTAGGTGCCTAAATAGTGTGGTGATGATTGCATTCACTCCATCCTCCAACTCAATGGTGTGATCAAACGCACGATCTGGTGGTATGCCTGGTGGGATCTCCCCAAACATCTCCTGTGCCTCTCCAATAGGGAAATATATCTAGATGCAAAAGTTGTTTCAGAGCCCAGGCCCGTCTCTGAAATCCTCAACTTGACTACCCACTTTATGTCTCCATGTCATAGATCTGCCTCCATCTGGTGAGATGAAGCTATCTATGGTGGGTAAGAGTGCATTCCCCTCAATAACACCACCTTCCTATCTAGCCCCAAAAAATCCATCTCTAGCTTCTGCCAATCAATGGTGACACTCCCTAATGAATATAACCACTGGACACCCAACACCACATTGGTGTCTAGGACATCAACCACAAAAAAGTGATAAGTGAGTGAGTAGTTCCCCATCTTCATAGTCATCCTGGTAACATAATTCACGCATTGCATGGTCTAATATCCTGGCACCGACATGAAGTACCCCTTAAATGCCTATGTCTGGATGCCCCTGCGCTTCGCCATCTGGGCATTAATAAAGTTGTGGTTGGCCCCACTATCCACTAGGACCGGCACTTGCTAGATTCGCTACCCCTATACTGTTCCCCTAATCTTGAGTGTCAAATACTTCGACACTACCAGAAGTGAAGTAGGGACTCCCCCATATGGGGAAAACAATCCTCCTCTTAGTGGTGGTGTTGGTGGCCCTCCTGATGTTTGTCATTCCTCCTCTCCCTGCTCTGCTCCCATCTTGGCCTCCTCATCTAGCTCATTGTGTGAATACACCTCAATTAAATGGGCCTTTCCCTTCATGCACTTGCGCCTAGGTGCCAAAGGCTCCTGGCATGTGAATCAAAACCTCCTCCTCTAAATGTCTCTCTGAGTCTCATCATCCAGCTGACCACGTCCTCCATCCCTCTATGGTGGCCTAGTATATCAATTCCCTTATGGTGTTGTGGGTCTAGAGGGAACAAAATTCCTGGTCTTGGGCACTAGGCCAATCATATCTTGTGCCTTGGAGATAACATTCAGAAGTGATGTGGGTTTGTAATCCCTCACCCAACCACGTAAAGGCTCAGTAAGCCCCTCCAAAAATAGCATGATCAACTGGGCTTCTGAGATCTCTGTCAGCATCACTGCAAATCTCTGTAACTCCATAATGTAAGCCTCTGTGCTACCAGTCTACTTGAGATTGGCTAACTCCCTGAAATGAAACTTCAGGTCTTTTCTCTCGAACCCCTCCAGCAGCCTTCAGGTGAACTATGTGTAAGTGGTTATATGGATGTGTCTCAATGTGATTAGCCCATAATACCACCACTCATTGGCATCCCCCTCCAAATGAAGAGTATAAAATCGTATAGCATCAGCTTCCCACATGGGGTTCAGGTGGAAATATGTGTCTCACTCTTGGATCCATCACCTAGCCCAACTCTTTGCTAAGCCATCAAAGTTCGTAAGTGTAACCTTCCTTGCTAACTTCTGCACACACTAGTTGGATGTTCCCCCTCTGTAGTGGGCTCCAACCCTTGTAGTGCACCTATCCTTGAGGTGAATGTACTCCCCAAAATACATCACCCACTTAATTCTTGCATCTAGCTCCTCATACTCATCAATGCTAGATGCAATTGAAATCTACAACTAGGTCTGGCTCCCTCTGACTCAATATCCTCCACAAACTGAGGTAAAGTAGGATGGCCAGCCTACCCATGATGGGGAGTATGTGGGAGATAATAAGTACATTTGCCTCCTCCTACTATGGAACCCCCATCACCTTGAGGCTCTCCCTCGGCCCTTCTAGCCATTTGTAGCCACACCACTTATTGCATCATGTCCATCATGAGCTACCCTTGCCTCAACATTTGTTGATTAGTCCTCAGTAGCTCCTCCAAAATTTGGTTATGACCCATTGGCCTAGGCTGCTTGCTTTCCTCCTGATTTTCCATCCCTCCTCTATAACTCTCCACCATAATGTCTGAAAATGGGTTTTGGCCTTAGTCTCTACCTTGAACCCTACCTTTGCCTCTACCACAGCCTCTCTGGAAGACTACCCCTTGGTCTCTAGGTGGCATCACCTTCTGTTGTTCCACACCCTAGCCAAGAACATGCTCTGATACCACTGTAATATTCCTAATGGAAAAATTTTAGTGATAACAAAGACATGCAATAATTTTCAAAACAAAAGTTGTTCAACAAATACAATTATAACATAAATTTCTCCTCAAACACCAAACTGGCCAATTTTCATTAAATATAATGGCTTGAGTACAATAGAAGATGGAAGAGGTGCACCTAGGCTTGCATAAGGAAAGATACAAACCTCAGGTTATCAATACAAAAATGCCCAACTGCTATAGAAATGTTACTCTCTAGAAAACTATGCTGACCATATATTTTTACACTTCTAGCTGACTTCAGTCCTTGGTTTCCTCCCTCAAAACAACCCAAAAAATTCTGCAAAATTAGGATTTTCCTCCTTGCCAAAAACCCATAAAAACCCAGAAAGAGTTTTCCCTAGTTTTGACCCTCCAAATTCGGCCTCCTAGAGGTTAACCCTCCTTCAAACCAGAAATTTGTACTTGTAGTTGGAGCTATTGTTTCTTGCTCCCAAAATGCTAAGACACCCCTCCAAGTATGCCTACCAAAAAACTCCCAGCCACCCAACTACTCAATCCTCTATTCAAGGCTCCCTTTAAACAACCCACACCACAAACTGCACAGTCCTAGAGAAGATGATGTATTCCCTTGAGTTATAATTTCGACCTAAGTCCTAGGATCCTCCTCATGCTAAACTATCACTCCTCTAAGCTGGAAATTGGACAAGGATCACTCTGGCAACACTTTGAACCCAAGTACCAACACCTATGCTCCACCAAAACAACATGGCTTTCTTCACTGTGTCCTTGCTAAACCAAGGCAATGTAAATCTCTGTAGGATGTATCTCTCTTTGTATCCAAATAAAAGGGTAGACCTTCCTAGGGTGCAACTTGAGGTCCACCGAAGAAAGGGTTAGCTTCAATCCTTGGGAATCTCTTGTGCTAAGAAACACATTGTAGCTCAGTGGAACAACCAAAGAAACAATGAATTCTCAAATCATCAAAAGCCCCAAATGCTGCTCCTCTTCTCCTATTTATGCTTTCTCACTTGAGTCTCATGTGGGTCCCATCTTTAATTTTGACCCCCACTTAGGAAAATCAAACTTTTTTCCAAGGGGTGCATATTATTTGTGGGTGAGTGGCTCCCACATTCCACTAAAATACACATCAACCCCCTTTTCCTAAGTTTCTTCACCAAAATTTGCATTAAGCCAAAAATTACAAAATTGACAAAAATCTTACTTTCAGGAAAATAGGTAGGAAGGGACATTACAGATATATATGCCATTGACTTCATTAAAACAAAATTTGGAACCTATGAATTTCTCTTTCAAATTCCACTAATGGAAGAAGAATTTTGTTGAAGTAAATAGCTTTGGAAATTTACTGATGTTGCCCCAAGATAAAATGTTACCTCCCTAGGAAGAATGTGACCCCAAAAAATTAGATTTATTCTCCATAATTAATTGAAAGACCCTATAGAAAAATTTAGTCTCACAAAAAAAATCGTTATTCACGAATTTAATCAGTTGTTGCAATAACATGACCTCTCCACAAATGAACTCAGTTGTTGCAATAACTTAGCCTCTCCACAATTAATTTTAGTTGTTGTAATAACTCAACCTGTCCACAGATAAATTTAGTTGTTGCAATAACTCAAGCTCTGTAGCCACCCCTCACACACTTACCGACCTTCACTGGCCTGTCAGGGTAAACATGATACGAAGAGTTACTATGACATGACCTGACCTCCAAGCTTTAGTTATGAAAGTGGGGCCGACAAATGACAACTCGCCTCATCCCTCAGGGCTACAAGATACTCAAAGGCCAAAGAACCACCCCAGGTTACCATGGCCTGAGCTTAGGGTACCTTTCACACACTTTAACCCCTAACCACATGCATCACAAGGTCTCCATGAAGTTATAGGCCTCCATCTACATGCACAAGCCTACCTAGGTGTGGTTGTGACCCAAATTATCTAGTTCAGAGGGTGCGGTCTCGATATTTGAGCCTTATTTCTAGGTCTATCTCCATACCACTTCCCCAAAGTTCTCAGAATCATTATGACATGACAACAATGCTAAATATACAAATTTTAAGTCAAAACTTGACCTAGACTTCCTAAAACATAGCACACATTTCATCAAACACATGGAAAACATGTGAGCTATAGGTCATGAATGCATATTTGATCATAAAAGTCTAAGACTCACCTGAGAATCACCAAGAAGGCTCTATTCCCTCTCCACATAGTTGCAAAAACACTTATTAGTCCATACATTCATCAATTGATCAATAGATAAACCATTCATGACATGATCCATATGAGATACAAAAAATATAACAAAAAAAAAAACTAACATATAAATCATGGAAACTCATCCATAATATCGACAACATAATTTCTACAAATATACATGAATCAAAATAGAAAAATATCTCTTATTAGCATATGAAATTACCAACCAAGTTAGGGACTTCCACGTATCATCTGACCATAGATTGGACTGAACTAAATATCTCTTTCAACCAATCACCCCCACGCCATATTCCAAGCATGAATGTGGGATCTCATGGAATAAACCAAAAAAAACCAAACCAGGGCTACCAGAGGCTAAACCACCTCAGCCATCAACTAATGATTCTACCTCATGGTTGGACATCATTCAAACCAACTAGATCAGTCTCTACCAAAGTTGTCAAAGGCTCCAGGAACTAGTAACTCAACCCACAACCATCCAGATCTCTAGAGTGTTTGTCCAACCTAGCTCCAAGACTAGTAACTGAAGCCACCACTAGCTCTAGATTAAGACCACGAAGAATGACACCTGATGTATATAATTTGCAATATAATAGAGTCCCTCAAGGTATGGATCAAATCGGCTATGTATCAATATACATGACATGTTTTGATTGTTTAATATTTGTATTGCATTTTCTTCATTGTACCAATTGATAGGTATTGTTGTTATAATTTATTAATTAACCATGATTCACCTTGTATGTCTTCAAGGCATTAACCACATGGCAATTCCACAAGGAATGAAAAGTTATCCCGAGAAATTCAATGGACTCCCCTACTATCAGTCGCTAGAAATTATTTGTTTGTTTGATACAATGTACATCGAGAAAAAAGTAACAAAGATCTTATGGTGAATCTTAGATGGAAGGGGAGATAAAGAAAAAAATTTCAAGATTTGTAATGACATTAATGAGGCCAATCATGCAATGAAAGTGATTCATTCAAATAGCGATGGAGACAGCTAAAATATAAGTGCCCTTCCATGGTTATTTAAAGAACAACAAAGCAAGGATGTTAAAGAGGTTATTGAAAATATTAAATTCCCAACTAGATTTTTTTCAAACATAAAGAATATCTTGACAAACAAAGGTGAATTAGGTGGGGTTAAAACCCTTGATTGACATATGTTCAATATGGTAATTATTTTGGTGTATAAATTTGTACATTGGTGAAACATCTTGTTAGCATTTACTTTTCTACTAATTTGGGAATAAATAATGATCCATCGTTAATTTTGTTACAGTCTATTCTACCTCTATCTCTCTCATGAAAATTTTACAACAATGTCAAACAAGTATATGATCTTGGAAAATACATGAGGTAAGTGGAGATTTATGTGCAAAGTCCAATTTCTTCAATAATGTGTTGTACAACTTATATTTAACTACATGTGTTTTACTTGCCATGTACTATATTTTTTTTTTGAAACTTGTGATTTTATTGTTTCATTTGTAGATGGTTGTCATCTAAGGAAATTGATAAGGAGATATAAAGTATTGGAGGAAACAAATTCCTCGTCTAATTTGTGAAATGCAAAAGTATCTACCTCCTGCATTTTTCAATGCATAAGAACACTACCTCATACACTAAGTTGAGGAGATTGAAAAGTGTGGACCTGTACACACAAGATCAATGTGGATGGTTGAGAGGCACTTGAAATCATTGAAGGCTTTGGTCAAATAAAGAACACACCTTGAGGGTTCTATGGTAGAGGGATATATGGTATATCAAACCATGGTTCATATTAGTCAATATAGTCGTGCAATAGGAAAAAGTATTAATGTATTGGATTTCATTTGGGATGTCAACTCCATGAACAAATTTGAAGTCCATAACCTATTAGAGAAAGGTAGAATGAGGAAAGTAAGATGTAAGTAGATAGTAGAGATTTATAGTACTAAATTTTCCTTTTTCGTTTTTATGTATATTGTACTTATTTAATTCTTATTCTTCCTACATAATCCATTATTATGAAGGTACAACATGGTAACTAATTTTATATGTGTGTGAGTGTGTCTGAATTGTTTTATTTTAACACAGTCAATCGAGAGTGGGATGCAATACATTTATACATTGCAAACAATCTTGATTGGATGAAGATATCTATTGAACAATGCATACAAGCTAATAATGTTAGGTTATCATTGTATGGTGTGTCTATATTTGTCAAATATTTCAACATAGTGGAGATACCAATCTTTCAATGAGGGAAATTGATTTAACATGTGGTTTAAAATATTATTAGGCAAGCATATTCACCCAATATACTACTTAGGTTTTTTTTACAATTATATTGATGCATATGGCATGTTTTTTTCTAATTTACAAAATTTCCAAGTATAAATACGTTTTATCAATTGAAAATGCATTTTTTATGTGTTTGGAATATTACAGTTGAAACATCACAACAAAATGTGGTGTAATAGCCACAAATTTCACATCAAAAGGTTGGACGAAAAGATGAAAACTTATGATAGTTGGATAAATATAGTATTTTAGGTTATCAATGTTGCTTCTATAGGTAACAGACATCCAATAGTCTCTGAGAATCGATACTATGGGTATCTTCATGATATACTTAAGTGTGACTTTAAATTATTCAAAATAGTTGTTTTCGATGTCAAATTATTTAGGCTATGAATCCATGAAAGTGACCTTGATAGGATTGTTATTGAGCATGCTAATAGTTTTACCATGGTTAATACAAGGAATTTTGATCCAGATCAAAGCCTCATGTTCTTCCAAGCCAATTCGAATAGGTATTTTACATAGAGGTTCCAGGTAAACCAGGTTGGTCATATGTTGGTAGATATGATCGAAGATGAACGTCGGTAAAGTATATTGTAGCAGAAGAAGATGATGTAGAGTAACATGGGGTTCATGTGTCAAATGAATGCATTGAAGAAGTTCAAGGATATGTTAATCAAGACAATGTTAATTTGGATCAACTAGATGATATTGACACTGTGCCAGATGAAGAAATTGAAGAAGTCGAACCAAATATAGAAGAGAATGTTCCAGATGATGATGATGAGGTTGATGTGGAAAATCCTTTGAACATGAATTTTAAACTGGCTGATATATATTATGAGTTGGATGAGAAGGAAGATTAATGATATCAAAATGTTGAAATGTATGGGGTATGTATTTATATTTTTTTAGTTGATTAGTTGTCTTTCATTCAACTTAATTTTTTGTTTTCCTAGTTTTTATGTTTGATTGTTACTGCATTTATTTAAAATATATTATAGTAGATAGATTGGGTATTGGGGAATTGAGAGTGATGTGGCGGGGGGGGGGGCATATGAGCTTTCACCTTCACGTGGTTGGCCTTGTTCAGTACATAATATATTATTCTTGAAATTAGGAGAAGCTCATTTAGGTTTATAATATCATCTCCAATTTTAAATTTGGTTCGTCTATAGTTTCCAAGTTTTTCCATTTACTAATTAGTGGAAATTATTCTTTGAACCTACATAGAGTGAATTTTAAATAGGGCTGAATACAAACCTAAAGTTTGAATGACTAATTTGTAGAGTTCATAAATTACAAACTTAAGTTCAAATCAAAATGACATGAAAAACCTATGTTCAAGTCATCATCACTATCATCATCACCATATTTTTCATCATCATAATCGTATTTTTTATCAACATCATTATGAAAATAATCATCATCATTGCAATGATCATCACCATATAATAACATATTTATCTTCATCACCATCATAATTTCAATCATCATTGTCATATTTGTCATCATCATCATCATCATCTTCAACATCATCATCATCGTCATAATCTTTGTCATCCTCATCAACATCATCATCATTGTCATCATCATCGTCATCATTGTCATATTTTTCATAAAAACAATCATTAACATCATCATTGTAACCATTTTCATATTTTTCATCAACATCATCATTAACACCACCATCATCATCATCATTAACATCGTTGTCTTCATTTTCATCATCATCCTCATCATATAATTCAAGATACCTACATTTACATTTCACAATTGTTTTATATATAATGGCACCACTAATAATATTATGCCTCTTTACATAATGGGAGAAACTAGCTTATATTATAATGTACTTCCAATTATGATTTTCCATGTCCGAAAGAATATGGTATGTGATGAAAATATTTTCATGTAAATTTCATTCATGAACTAATCCTTTAAACAGCTAAGACCTCTAAGAGGGTAGATCTGACATCTCTGTTCTTGTTGATGAATAAATACATACATTATAATTCAACAGGGAGAGTGAGGGGGTAAGTAGACCCATTAGAACCAGTCGAAACCACCAACCCAAACAAAAAAGAGCCTAAGTTGGGGTTCTGACTGGGTGGTATCCCCAATGTTCATTATGGTAATTTTTTACCATCATCACGTTGAAATTATGGGATGGTTTTGATGAGCCTAGGTATTGCAATAGTAATGCTGCAACTCCCAGGGCTACCAACTTTACTTATCAACCCAGGGTTCGTACAAACTTGGAGGTGATAAGTCCTGCCTGTTGTCACTGTTTATAGAGTCATAAGAAGCTTTAATTTTTTTATGGAAGGAGAGCAAACCTTATTCTAAGAGAGAGCTACTTTTACTGCAGTAATGAATAAAACAACGTGAAATGCTAAATTTGCACCATAACCTAATTTAATCAATCAAAAAACTATGTTAAGTAGAATTGCTAATTTAACATTAACCTAATTCTAATTATCTATTTTGCAGAAGTAAAAACATTAAAACTAGACTAAGGGGTAGCAAAGAATCTTAGGCTAAATATGTTTTCAGGCGGAAAAAGTGATCGAAGGTCAAAATTAGTGAAAGGAGGACGTGAGGGAGCAACAACGCGTAAGAACCGTTGCATCAGTTGGGTGAAAGGTAATGAACGACAAAGATTTGATCGCAAGACATTCCGTAGGTAGATGGGCGAACATGGTCACTAACAGGATGGACGGTTAAGATCTTATCGCAAAGGTTTTAATTGAAAGGATGGATGAACAAGGGAGTAAGGTAGATGAACGGCAGAGATCATGTCGAGAGGGATTAGGTGAGTGGATGGACGAATAAGGGAACAAAGGAGATGAATGGCTGATATTTAATCGTGCTGGTGAGGTCAATAGATGGATGGGCGAGGCTAACAGGAGCAATGAACGACTAAGATCTTATCACACGAGTGAAGGCCAGAGATGGATGGTGGAGAATAGATCGCGAGAAAAAGAAACGTGGAGAAATGGTGGAGCGGATTTACAGGGCAATAAGTTGTATGTTTTTTTGACCTCAAAGCTATAAGTTGTTTTCTAAAATTTCATGTGGTTAGCCTAACTGGGAGAAACGTAGCATAGAGAAACCAATTTTTTCGTTTGATATCGGGTGGATAATGGTCAGGCAGAAATCCATGCGATATCGCGCGATGGCTGATGGATCAGGTGGGGCTGATCAATGGTGGAGATTGGCCAAGCTAGTTGGCGATCGGGTGGAGCGACAGTCGTCGAATCAGATAAGGGAGATCGACGGTGTGGGTTTAAAGCACCTAAAGTGATTGGGTGAAGTGAAAACTGTCAGATCATGCAAGGCAGATTGACGGTGGGGAATTAAAGTTCATAAAGTGAATGGTGGACTCTATTAGCACTCAAATCTACCTTAGGCTAAAATAAGGTAAAACTCAAGGCTACATCAAACCACGCTCAGCCTCGTAGCTAGCCCTACGAGGACAGGAGAGGGCTCTCTCTGGGTCTCTCTCAGAAAAGGTAATCAATGAGGCTCAATATGACTAAATTTGCAATTTTCTTAAGCTAGTTATGAAGTACAAGGAGTTTGAAGTTGATTTTTTGGGGTTTTTGTTGAATCTAAGGGAAAGGCAATTTTGGGTGTTGGGATGAGACATAGTTTTTGCAGAGGTCCGATTGGGGCAAGGAAGGTGATTGTCTTGATGCTTTAAAAGTGAAAGAGATGGATAGATCAGACTGGCGAGGAGCTAAGGAGA
>APFE030412187.1:6759-30583 GCA_000404065.3 Pinus taeda | reverse complement strand
AGCAATCCCAAGTGTCCAACCTCTCCAACCTCTGAAAATGATTGAGAAAGTACATCATATAGACCATCCTAACCCCTTCCCATGCCTCTAGGGGTTGAGCTCCTCCTTCTAGGAGCAGTTTGAACTAATTCCAAACATAGAGCTGAAAACTAGGCATCCAAACAACCTATCTCTAAAAGAAGGGAAACTGATTCATTACATTAAATTTTTGCTATTTTGTAAATGAATTAGCTAGAATAGGTAAACAAGTGCCAAAGTTACATCATACACATCAAATTACATCAAGATAAGTCACATATTACATCATAAGGTGAAACTGGTGAAAACTGGTTGAATTCCTGAGCAGGAAGATGAAAATTTGACCAAAAATCTCTATGCGCCGCGCGCCTTTCAGCCTACTTTTGGGGCACTTCCGGACATCAAAATCAAGCTCCCAATAGCTGGTTGGAAAGCCCTGGATGTATGCTATCCTTCCCAAGTGGAATTTCCCAATTTGGAGCTCATTTGACCCTTCAAAATGTCATTCTCCAAGAAGTACTTCCTGCTGGAGAAAAAGGTGGCAGAAAGGTGATTTTCATGGTGTTTTTGGCCCTTTTGATCATCCAGAACTTGGTGAAACGCCTTGGCCATACTAGAGCATGCATAACTTACCATGAAAAATCCAAAACTATAAATTTTTCCTCCAGAAAGTGTCCCAATCATAAGCGCGCGCGTCGACGCGCTACGCGTTGTGCTGAAAAACCTGTTTTTAAGCCAAAAATTTTCAAAATGATAAAAATTTCTCCGAAATTGCTCAAATTTGGAGGAAATACCCTCCATCATGTATTATGTCCAGCCAATCAAGCCTCAGCCAAAATCTTGAGTGGTTCAGGTGTTTCACGGCGCTTTAGTGTCCTCCTGGTGTATGCAGTTCAGCGGTGCAATCTCTGTCTTGGCTGTATGATGTGTTGTTGTCAGTCATGGCGTTGCAATGTGTATGTTCAGCTTGTCGAAAATGAGAAATTGGTACCTTTATCTCCAATTGCCAAGTGTATGTTGAGTTGTATGAAATGAGAATTTGGTGCCTTTTGTTTCAATTATCAAAATATGCCAAGTAGGAAGGGGTTGACGTACATAGGGACAGTGGGTATAGGATTAGGGCATGTGAATTTAGGGGGTGGGAGAACTTAAGGAATAAGGAAATGAATGGACAAATGGAATAAGGGAGTGATGGAGGAATGATAAACTTGGTAGCAAAACTGTCAATCACAACCCTAGCACTGTTTCTTTGGAAATTATGAAGAAGTAGGGTTGATTTCTTAAACAACCACCATTTATCAAACACCATAAAGCAAGCACCAAACTTGGATAAAAAACAGAGATGGAGGCTCTACCTACTTGTACAAATGATGATCCAAGAATATTGGGCAATTTTGGAGAAAATTTGCGAAGTTGTTGGTTTTGCGGCGCATTGGGAAACTGGCACAGAAAACAGAGAAGATGCATTGCACAGAGCTTCATTTCTCAGTGAAAAAATACACTGGCGCGGCGCATTGGGAAGGCGTGGTGCACTGGGCTTGAGGCGCAGCGCATAGAGCCTGTGCATAGTGCCTTTTTTCATGAGACTTTGGGAGGCCTTCCCGATGTCCAAATTGGGTGCAGAATAGCTCGTGGGAAGGGTCTTTGAGTCTACTTTCCAACTCAATTTGAATTTTTCAATTTGGAGTTCAGTTTCCCTACCAAAAATCAAATCTCCCAAGACTGGTCAAAATGTGCCACATGAGGCTTCCTCAAGGGAGAGTGTTGTTGCAGTCAACGTTTGAAAGGCTTTTGCAACTCCAAATTAAGCTCATGATAGCTCATTAGAAAGATATCCGTGTCTACGTATCATTTGAAGCATCAAGAAAGTCATTTGTCCAACCAAGCTAGGCGAACTCTCGATTTTCCCAAGGTCACTTTAGAGGTGCATTCAATTCTCCTGAGGCAATGATATTTTTGACATATATCTAAAACAATGACACATGTGTAAAAATTGAAGGAGGTTTTTCTTCCTTGGCCCGTTTTGGACAAAAACCTCTCTCATTTTTTCTAAATTCGTCTTTTATTGCTCTGGAACATATTTTGTGTGAAACTTATATCGATATGTGAAACAAGGGATTTTGTCGAAATGAAGCGAAATAAAGGGAATAAGGGGCTTCTAAATTATTGGGGAAATTTTTGGAAGTAGGGAGGGATGTTCGAAAGTAGGGAAAAGTTTAATATTAGATATCTAGTAAGGGGAACGGGTCCAAAAGGGAAAAGCACAGGCCTAGCCTAGAAAATTTCCAAGTTGTGGCAAGAAACTAGGGTTTGTGTAAAAATGAGGAATTTGGGGGATCACGGTGATGGGAAGTGTTTAATAAGGTACATTAATGATAGGGGAAAGTGTATGAACATTAGGATACAAGGTTTGCTAATGATTTTACCATTCAAGAGAAATTGCCTTCAAAACCCTAGGAGAGAGAAATGAACCTTACCTAGGCACAACTAAAGCGTGAACAAGGTGTAAAATAACCCAGTGGAACTTGACATGATGATGAAAACTCTTTGAATGATGGTACACTCATCTGAATGGTGACATGGAACATCATTTGGACAACTTTGACAAGGGCGAAAACAAACCCTAGACCTAATACCTAGTGACAAAATTTTGCTTGAAGACTCACTGAAATGACAAAATTTGACCTTGAGACTCTGAGACCACTTTGTAAGAGCATATTTGATCATTGGAGGAAGGTTGGAAAGACTAACACTAACAGACTCTGGGCGAGGCGACAGTTGAAGAAAATAGTGAATTGGACGGTGGTTGTGAATGTTTGTTGGTGATCAGACGACGAGGAGGCGATGGAGGAGGAATGTGCTGGAGGCAGTTTCAAAGGAAAATGACAGAGAAAACTAGTGCGAGTAAATAACTAACTGCATTTAAACAACGAACTCCATAGCCCATGCGAGAAGCAGAGGCTGTGTTTTTGGGGTTGTTGGAGGGTCTCTTCCTCAAGTCATGGTCCCAGAGGGAGGAGATGAGGCCGAGACACCCGCGCACAACCTGATACTAATATTTTCCTCTAACTAACCTACGAATTAATAACAAAACTCAAACTAAACTACAACAAAAGCAGCTACCAAAACAGATGAACGAAAACAGGAAGCTATTCAAACAAATGAACATAACCAGAAAGCTACTTAATCAAATGAATCATAACCAGAAACTTCTTGAGAAAATGAATCAGTAAACCATGAAACTACTTAAACAAATAAAAAGAACATAACTCTATGCTAGCATAACGATATAGTAAAGAGGAGTTGTGGCTGCTTGGGTCGGGCCCTAACTCAGGAGCTTCAACCCTCGTGTTTAACTTAGTGTTGGCTTAAACATAACTCATCTTTATTACAAAAACCATGGATTACAAAGAAAATTCACAAGTCTTTGCAATTCAGAAATAAAATAGAGTTTTACAAATGAATTCTGAATGCTAGTGAGGACCTAAGCCTCTTTATTTATACATATGAAGTCTCCAACAACTTCCTTCCAAATTAGGGTAGTTTGGTTCCCAACTCAAAACAAATTTCTTTCTGTCCTTTTCACTTGCTTGGTAGTTTTAGTCCTCATGATGTGGTTTTTTGCACTCCGAGCTGATGGAGGAATATTCGAATGGAGCGGTGGTAGATGAGGAGCATTAACCTCCTATAATTCCTCTATCTTGTCCCATTCAAGTCTTGACCAAGGTCTTCACTATAGTTCTTTGCTTTTATTCTTTATACCTTCATTTCTCCTTGCTTTTACCCTTTATTCCTGCATTATATGCACATTAGACCACAAAGCCAAATATCCAACTCTAACTCATTCGCAATTAGATTATGGGTGTTGAGTAGGGCCATGGGATTTGATTGTTCAACTCTAATGAAAAGCGGTTCATTTTGCTCTTCTGGCCAATATTATTTCATCTCTGTAGCCCTTGACTTCTCATCATTTATCCAGGATGCCAAAGCCATTAATTGTAGATCTCATAGCTCTGCATTAGGATCCCAAATATTCATTGCTATGAGGGCCATGTCATGCAAGTAAAACTCAGCCATTTTGGCCCTATCCTCTACTGCACTTTGATCACAAAGATCGATAAATTGTCTGTAGTCATGAAATGGTATGGCGCTCCTTTTTTCCAGTGTTTTAATCTAAAATTGCAGCTATTTTTCTTTGAGGTAAATAGCATATGATTTAGCCAGCATCCTACACTGGATGCCTCCAAGGCGAGGCTAGCCATACATGCTAGCTAGTTTTCCTTTTCCTGGAGTTGTCCTCTCTGTATTTCTTATCTTCTTCCTTTTTTCTGTTCTTTCGCATCTCCATCAATTTCTTTCTTTATTTCCTCCTCTTATTTCAACATCTTCTTCCTTGTCTTCTTTCGCATGTTCCTCTGTATTAGTTTCTTCTTCACCCATCTCATCCCCATCTAGCTATGTATCTTCTTCTTCTTGTTTTTCCTCCTCCTCACTGACAAAAGGACTAACATCATAGGTGACGGTTTTGATTTCATCTTCTGCTGGTAATTTTTTGAATACTGACCATGTTATGGGGATCCAGAGGCTTTGGAGGGCATCCTTAATGAGGATCTTGATCAACCCATGGTGAACCAACTGCTGGGAATTTCCTTCCTTTACTTTGCTGCTGGATTCTATGAGTGATTGCATCAAGAAATAGGGTATGTTGAGTCTTTGGTGAACTGGTGTTTCTACCCAAAATCTTAATTCTTCAAGCATTCTCAAATGGTTTCCATAACAACACTATATCTATGGACTCTTGCATTTTATTTTGAATTATTAAATAATTTCCTTTTTGCCACCTTTTCAGTTATAAACTAACTACCTCTTAACCTTTACAACTTTTGATCAAATGATGCATATGATTGAGTGAGTAGGATACTTACCTGTGGTCTTAATGCCATGCTACAGTTGTCAAAGATTAGAGGTTTTGTTGATGTTCATTCTTCTTCCTCCTCTGCTGTCTGCTGATGGTTTATTATATTCTGTAGATGTCTGTGACTGAAGATCTGATGTTGTTGTTGCTACTATGGAGCACTTGGATTTGATGTTGTTACTGCCGTGGAGCTCTTGGATTTGATGTTGTTGCTATTGTGGAGCTCCTGGATTACCACTTGGAAATGTGTGGTGGCTTCCTTAGAATTCTTGATCATGTTGTTGGATAGTGCTGTGAGGATGTTGTAATAAATGGACAGGGGTAGTAGGAGTGTACGTGGATGCAGGGATGATGGTAATGGTTGAGGTGATTTTGTTAAAAAACACAATCTTTACCTAAATGGAAACAATGAAGTGAGTAAACAATAGAATTAATGGAGGGATGCATTGGTAAGGAGTGGAGGAGATGAAATATATGTGAGTCAGGGTTCCATTTGGATCTTCTCTTTGCTCCTTAGTTTTCTTTCTCAACCACCTGCACATAACAATTATGTTTTTTTTTCTTTATATATATATAATATATATAAATATATATATATATATATATATATATATTAAACAAAACACCTAGGTTGCCTCAGAGAGGTTTTCACCCTAGATATCTCCCTTGGGCGCCTCAAGGAATGTTTTCACACAGAGATCTTCTTATCCTTTTCATTTTTCTCATCCTTGGGCCACCTCATGAGGTTTTCAACCCAAAGATGTGACTCAGGCGCCTCATATAGGTTTTCACCTGAATCCTTATTCCTTTCCCTTTTTCAGTAACCAGATGAGGGAGGAGTTGGAACTTGTTCAACCATCATCACTGTCTTATTAATGTTGTCAATGAACTCTTGTCTTGATAAAGGCCTCTTGTACATTTTCAATCTGTGTCCATTAACTAGCAATGGAATGGCTTCTTCATCAATAGTTCTAATTTGCACTGAACCATTGTCATGGCATCTTTCCATCGCATAAGGTCTAAGCCATCTTTTCCTTAGTTTTCCCTTGAAATATTTAAACCTGGAATCATATAACAATGCCCAGTCTCCTTCTTGAAATTTCTTCTCCTTGATGTGCTTGTCATGCCAGATCTTCCTCTGAATTTGAACTATCTTTGTATGTAGGAGGGCCTGCATTCTGAATTCATTCAAATGTAACAAACTTTCTTTCTGTGCATGACTGAGATCTAAATATAGTTGGGCTACCATCCTCAATGTGTTATATTCAAATTCAATAGGCAATACAACCTTTTTACCATAGACTAGCTCATAGGGTGTAAATCTAGTGTTGGTATTCCATGTTGTATTGTAGGCCCAGGTGGCCTCAACTAGTCTCTATGCCTAGTCCTTTCTGTTGATGCTCATGACCTTGGTTAAGATGTTCTCCAGTGGCCTATTGATCACCTCCACTTCCCCATTAGCTTGTGGATGACAAGGAGTGGAGGTCCTATGCTTGATTCTGTGATGGCTTAGTAGTTATTCAATGATGTTGGAGGTAAACTAGCTACCTTGGTCTATGAATAGCTCTCTAGGGTACCCAAATTTGTAGAATATATTCTCCCTTAGGAAATCAACCACCTTCTCTTCTGTTGTTTCCTTAATTGCCTTGGTTTCAGCCCACTTAATGTGTTGTTTTTGCTTTGAAGGGGGGTTAATAGGTCCAATGAATTCCATGCCCCACTTGTCAAATGAATTGAAAGTCACTTGAGGTTATAGGGGAATTTCATCTCTTGGAGTAGGCTTTCCCATCCTCTGGCATTGATCACACTGACTAATGTACTTCTTCACATCCTGATGAAGAGTTGGCCAATAATAGCCTACTTGCAACACTTTGAATGTTGTCCTCTTTGTTGCAAAATGACCTCCACAAATCCCATCATGATATGTTAGAAGGACATCAAAGACTTCCTCTTCCCTTACACATCTTCTCAAGATTTGATCTAGGCCAAGTTTGAACAGATTTCCCACAATCCAGGTGAAGGGGGCACTTTTCTTGATTATATTTCTCTTTTCTCTAGAGGGTAGGCTTGGTGGGAACTGCGCTGATACCAAATAGTTTGCTATATCAGCAAACCATGGGGAGAGTACCGAGATAGCAAACAAATGCTCCTCTAGTAACTGATCATCCACCATTCCATCTTGGCCTGCAAGTAGATTCATCCTAGATATAAAGTCAACAACAACATTCTCCTTACCAGGCTTATCAACAGCAGTTAGATCAAACTGCTACAATAAAAGTAACCATCTTATGATTCTAGCATTTATATCTGGTTTGTTCATTAAATATTTAGTTGCAGCATGATCAATATGCACAAATGTTTGATAGCATGTAATATAATGCCTAAACTTGTTCAATGCATGCAAAACAGCTAGGAGTTCTTTTTCAGTCATAGTATAATTTAACTCGGCCTTTGACATGTTTTTATTGGTAAAATAGATGGCATAAGGCAATTTCTCCTCTACCTGACCTAAGGCTGCTCCTATGGCTTTATGTGAGGCATCGACATGGATATGAAAAGGGAGGGCCCCGTTTGGGTCTTTCAGGATTGGTGCAGTGATTAATTTACCCGTTAGAATGTCTAGAGCCTCTTGACAACTTTCTGACCATATAAATTCAGAATCTTTGGCCGACAATCTGAACAAAGGAGAGGCCAATTTGTTGAAGTCCTTTATGAACCTTATGTAGTATCCAGCTAACCCTAAGAAACTCCTAACATATCTCTACTTTTGTGGAGGTGGGACTCTTTAGATGATGGCTATTTTGTTTGGGTCCACCTGCAATCCTTCCTGAGATATGGAATGGCCTAGCACAGTCCCTACAGTCATTAAGAATTCACATATCTCTAGACTGAGAGACAGGTTCATTTCAATGCATTTGCGTAATACTTTGCCTAGGTTAGTTAGGACCTCTTGAAAATCATATTCGTAAGGTGTAAAATCATCCATATAGATCTCTACAACATCATGTACTAACTCAGCAAAAATACTCAAGACCGCTCTCTGGAAAGTGGCAGAAGCATTGCATAAGCCAAAAGGAAGGACCCTATATGAAAAATTACCCCAAGGATAGGTGAATGTGGTTTTATCCCGGTCTTCTCAATAGATTTGGATTTGGTTGTACCCACTGAATCCATCTAGGAAAGAAAAGAACTTCTTCCCTGTTAGGCCATCTAGCACTTGGTCAATGAAGGGTAGGGGAAAATGATCCTTCTTTGTGGCTTTTTTCAACTCCCTATAGTCGACACAAATCCTCCACTTACCATTCTTCTTGGGAACTAACACTAAAAGAGAGACCCATTCACTATGAGAGATAGGGTAAATGGACCCTACATCTAACAATTTTTGCAGTTCTTCTTTGACGATGTCTTTAAGGGCTAGATTCATTCTCCTCTGTGGTTTCCTGACTCACTTGCAACATTCCTTGATGTATATGTGGTGAGTACACACTGAGGGGTGTACTCCCTTCATTTCCTTATAGCTCCAAGTGAAGGCTTCTAGGTTCTCTTTCAACAATTTTCATAGTTGTTCCTCTTCTAAAGTCGAAAGAGATGGATTAATATTCAAGGTTTTCTCTGGGCCAAATTCTATGGTTTTGACTCAGAGTGGGTTGGAATTGGCTAAGCATAAGTCAACTTGATGATTGTTCAGTGTTTCCTTTACTTCTTCTTCTAAGTGTAATGAACTAGGAGTTGTATTTTGGAGCAAGTGTTCAATTAAATCATCCTCACCTTGCTGTCCTCCTCCTATGATTGCTTCCAAGGTATAAAGTTGGGCAGAATAACTCTCATCTTCTTCCTCCTCTTCTAACCATAAAGGTAAATCATGCTCTAGAGAAGGTTGAGCAAGAGGGTATAGGACTAATTGTTTGGACATATGCCCATTCTTGATGATCATATTCCCAGCTCTATAGCTAATGCAAGCATCAGGTGTGGCTAACCATGACCTCCCAAGGATGAGAGGGTAACCAATGAGCTTAGCCTTAGGCTAGAGAACTAGGAAATATGCAGGGTATTCCCAGGAATCAATGGAGACCATCACATCCTCCACAATTCCCGCAGGGGTGACTGCGGAATGGTTTGTAAGCTGCAACACTGTTGTGGTCTTTCTCAATGACCCTTGGAGGTTGAGTTTGAGCATGGTGTCCTTAGTCATCACATTAATGGTAGCCCTAAGATCAATCAGAGTGTGTGAGACAATGGTGCCATTGATGTGCACATCTACTATAGGGCTTCCAGGGTCTAAATATTTTGGACATATCACCTGCCCCAGCATTAAGTCAGACAACTGCCCAATGACATTAATGGTAGGGGCATCCCTTTTTCTTCTTCATGGATTCTTGAAGCACTTCTCCTTAATTAACTTGTTGTAAATGGGAACATATTTGATGGCTTGGAGAAGGGGGATTTTTTGAGTGCAAGATTCAAAAAATAGGAAGACAAGCATGTGTGTGAAGCAAGTCACCGCAATGATGACTGTCAGTGCAGAAATAGTGTCATGCATGCGACAACAATGAGATGCAATGAAAAACTGAAATAATGCTTCTATAAGCTAACATGCATCAAAATGACAACAAGTGTTCATTGAAACCAAGAACACATCATTCACATAAAGTGAAATACAAAAAGCGAGAAAAAAGAAGCAAAATACATGAAAAGCAAACTTACCCAGAAAAAGTTGAGTTGAATGTGCTGAATGCTCCTAGATGTGATGTGGGATGTGAGAGCTCCAAGATCGATGTGAGGAATGAGATCTACAACGTCGAATAAATAATTTTTGATAAGATCAAGGCTTATGACGAGCATACCACAAATATAGGGAAAATCGATACTTGGTGGGGGGTTTCTAAAATGTTTTATGAATGTAACCTCCATCTGCTAAAAATTGGATTCCTAAAATCAAGGGATTTTTTTTTCTTTTTTTTCTTTTTTTGATTTTTTTTTTCTTTTTGCTTTTTTGGGAAAAGTAGTCCATGCATTAAAATCAATATTTTCAGTCCTAAAGGGAACCGTTCAACTTGGGAGCACATGTAATAGTCTGCAAGCCTGGGAATGACATTTGTGTAGTTTTTGACCTGAGCAAGTCTGGCTATCCCTCACGCATTGCGCAATTTCTGGACTAAAGCCCTGGCTGTCAGACAGAAGTGCGTAATTTTTAAGATGAAGCTTAATGTTGGGTTGTATTGTGCAGTTTTCAGAGGGAAGGATGCTTGGATGGATTGTGAATTTCTAGAGCCTAACAGGAAGCCTAGATGGATTGTGCAATTTCTAGAGGGAAGGTTGGTTCCCCTCCGGAATTGCACAATTTGTTAGGTGAGCATCACAACCAGAAACTAACCAAGTTTCAGGATGTTAGCCTACGGCTTGGAGGTAAAAAATTTGACAAGAATATGCTCATAAGCCACTGAAACTCAGCTAAATCATATGTACTTGGACAGTGCAAGACATGTTGCTAAGGATAGTTAGTAGGAAGGCTTCAAAATGAAGATAAGGCAAAATTTTGGAGGGTGGTTGTATCCGCTACAACATTAATAGAGCATCATGTGTATGCCAAGATTATTAAATGTAGTTTATTTCAGATAGAGATACATTACTTGGGGAATGTAGTTTCCAAGAAAGGCATAACATTGTATCCGGAAAAGATAAAAGCTATCATGGAATGGAAAACTCTAAGGAATGTCGATGAGGTAAGGTCATTTATGGGGTTAGCAGGTTATTATAGGAGTTTCATCAGGAACTTCTTGTGGATTGCATATCCTATTACAACATTGCATAGGAAAGGTAAGAAATTGAATGGGAAAAACAATGTGTAGTTGGCTTTGAGCAGTTGAAACAGTTGTTGACAAATGCTCCAGTTCTCAAGATTGCAGATTGATCCAGGTGGATATTGGTGGCCACCCGCTAATTCCACTTGGATCCCCTCTAGTGCTTCTTTTATTTTTTTCAGTTTCCTTAAATCATAGCACAGTTTACTATTTTTAGTAAAGGTCCTAAACTTCCGGAGCCGTTTTGAGACCCTAAACGACATTTTTTGGGAAATCTACCGCAGCGATTTTTCTGTCTAAAAATCATTTTTTTCATCGTAGTCCTCAGAGAGATCGTTCCAATGGGCTATCATGCACATCAAATGGAGATAACATAACCAATTCACAACCCCGAGAAGTTGATGTACCAGCTTACCCAAAAACGGGGCCCACAATTTGGCGTTTCATCTTCTAGGGTTAGGTTTTGGAATGTGAAGGGTTTTCCATTGTTTCTCAACAATAAATAGGCCTTCGAGCCTCATTGTAACACAGTTTCGGAATAGTTCAGAGGCATGTAGTCACCACATTTCTTCTCAGAGATAAGCTACCGTCGCCCTAGCTGGTTTATTTCCATTTCTGGTTGTAAGCATATTTCAGTATTTTCCATTAATGAAATGAAGTATTATTTCCGCTGCATCTTGTGTATATGGTTATCTCTGTAATTTTTTGCGTTCTTGTTTAAGTCTGGATCAGTGGTATCAGAGGGGTCTGCTTTTTTCTTTGTTTTTCGTTGCATGTCCCCAACGAGGTCGGGATATAAGGAGTTAGGGCTTGAGCTGGTCGAACCTTTGAAGGACCAGCCTCGCAAATCCCTACGGCCTCCCATGGCGGATGAGAAGAAAGATGAGGGAGCAGGAGATCCTATCAAAATCTTGCTCGAAGAAGCCCTCGAGCGACAATAGAACGCGATGATGGAAAAATTTTCCCAAATCCTTCAGTGACTACCCAAAAGTGAGGCATCGGCTTCCAATAGCTACTCTGGAAACGCCACGCCCTTTAAGGTACAAGTTAATTTTGAAATCCCCATATTCGAGGGTCAGATAGACACAGATGCCGTAGATAAATGGTTAAATCTGCTTGAGGGTTATTTTTCTGTTCATGAATTTTCGAGTCAGGAAAATATTGTTTTCGCTTTTCTCAAAGCAGCCCCCCACATCAAGGACTGGTGGGAAACCTACTGCGAGCAGAAGGATGAAACTACAGGCTCGCTATTTTCAGCCGCACCCACTTGGAATTCATTCTGAGATGCCATTAAGGAGCAATACTACCCTGTTGGAAGCTATGAGGATGAATAAATAAAGTGGACCACGCTGCGGCAGGGAAGGGATCAAGATGTGCCGGAGTTCACCAATCTTTTCCATACCCTTCGCACGAAGTTGGGTATCAAGGATTCGGAGCAGCATTTGATACTCAAATACCGCGGCTGCCTGCACAAGTACATCCAGGAAGAAATGGAATTCCTGAACATCTCCTTACTCAGCATAGCATACCGTTATGCCGTCAAGATGGAGCAAAAGTTTAAACAAAAGAAGTGAGACTTTGGATCTGTGAATCCAAAGCAAGGGAAAGGTGCCTCGAAACCACAGAACAAAGGACAAAGCCAAGGTGGGGCAGCCCAAGACAACACGCCAAAGCTACAAGAAAAGAATAGTGCCGCAAAGAGTTGAAAAAAGACGCAGGAAAATGGTACGAGTTCCATAAGAGCTCCACTCACAACACAATTGAGTGTCGAGCAAAGCAGTCACTGGTGGCTGAGCTAAAGGTTTCAAAATTAGATGCAGGTTCTAACTCTGAGTCAAAACCCAACAAAGGGAATGCCAAAGGGAAGCAGATCATTGATGTGGATCCCAATGCCATTGTTGCTACTGCCAAGATCCAGAAAAATGAACCCGAAGATCCAGAGGAGGAGGAGCGTCTCTTCTACACCCAGATGTGGGTAAGGAGCTCCCCGCTATATTTCATTGTCGTATGAGCCAAAACAACCTCATTTCGGTAGAGGTCGTGAAGCGGTTGGGCTTACCGACAACAGCACATCCACAACCGTACACCATCGGGTGGCTGCACCAAGGACGGGATCTTTGCATGAGCCAACAGTGTCGCCTTCCATACAACATCAAGCCCTTCATAGATGAGGTATTGTGTGACATTGCTCCCCTTGAAGTTTGTGATGTATTATTAGGAAAACCATACTTGTGGAAGCAACATGTTGTGTATGAATCAGGGCCCCGTGTTGTTATTATTACATTGGGAAATCAGTTGTACAGGATACCGGAGGTAGCACTGCCTACTGCCATATCTTTGATTACTGCAAAACAATGCAGTAAACTCATTTCCAAAACTAGAAAAAAAAATTCCTTACAATATGACCTCAAGGAAAGAAGAAGACAGTGGCCACAACCTCCAGACAGGGCCACTCTGCGCGACAACTACAAGTGGACAAGGTCGTGGAGGAGTACGAGGACATCTTCACCTCCCCCGTAGGGGTTCCTCTGCACTGTCAGGTCAAGCACTCCATCAATCTGACCCCAGGTGCGCCGCTACCCAATGGAACAATTTATCGGCGCTCCGTTCTGGAGAACGATGAAATCAAGAGGTAGATTCAGGAGCTGATGTAGAAAGGCCACATTCATCCAAGTTCATCGCCTTGCGGGCTCCCAATTGTGTTGGTACAGAAGAAGGATGGGACTTGGAGACTCTGTATTGACTATTGGGCGTTGAACAAGATCACTGTCCGTAATAGGTACCCGATCCCACGAATTGATGACCTCCTGGACCAACTAAAGGGGGCAAAATATTTCAGAAAGATTGATCTGAAGTCAGGATATCACCAGGTACCGATTGAACCCTCTGATGTGTGGAAGACTGCCTTCAAAGCCAAGGAGGGCCTTTTCGAATGGCTGGTTATGCCTTTCGGGTTGACAAATGCTCCTGCAACCTTCATGAGGCTAATGGATGACATCTTGCGGCCATTCACCAACGCATTTGTAGTGATATACTTGGATGACATTTTGATATTCAGCCAGAGTTGGGAAGAGCACTTCCACCACATCCGACAGGTTCTCCAAACACTGCGACAACAAAAGCTATGTGCGAATTTGGAGAAATGCACTTTTGGCATGACCAGGTTCAGTATCTGGGATACATTATTGATGAACAGGGAGTGCATGTGGATCCAACCAAGATCCAAGTCATTCAGGATTGGCCATCTCCAACCACTCTGACAGAGCTCCGCAGCTTTTTAGGTCTTGCCAACTTCTACCACAGGTTCGTGTTTGGGTTTTCTCATATCACTTGGCCTTTGAGTCAAGTCACCAAGGGAGGAGCAAAGGCAAAAAAAAATTGGTCTGAATCTCAACAGAAGGCATTCATAGAGTTGAAAGATCGCCTTTGCACGACACTAGTGCTCGCGTTACCAGATTTACAACAACCATTTGAGGTCGAGACAGATGCCTCTGGCTATGCTATTTGGGCAGTCCTTACTCAACACGGGCATCCAGTGGAATATCACAGTGAAACACTTTCAGACACAGTCCAGAAGTATCCCACTTATGATAAAGAGATGTATTCCATTGTGCAGGCCTACTGACAATAGAAGCATTACATTTTGGGGAAGGAAACGGTCATCCACACAGACCATCGACCCCTGCAGTTCATACAGACCCAAGAGAAATTGCAGAATGATCGCCATCATAAGTGGTCCACATACCTGCAACAGTTCCATTTGAATATCAAGTATAAGAAGGCCAGCACTAATAATGTTGCAAATTGCCTCAGTCGACCACCAATCATGGCATTAACCACTGGCTCAACTCTTGTGGGTACGAGACTTCTTATTGGCCACTTCTCTACAAAAGCGACCCAGAATTCGGCCACACATACCAGAACCTCTTGGAGGGTCAGCATGTTCTAGATTTTCACCTCGAGGACGGCCTGTTATGCCACCTGGGTCACCTTTGTGTTCCTTCAAGCGAGCGTGCCAAGATGATTTGGGAAGCACACTACAGTCGGGCTGTTGGGAATTTTTGGGTCGAAAAAACGTGGCAGTACTGCAAAAGTATTTCTATTGGCCGAGTCTTCGACAAGATGTCAAGAAATACATCAGGTCATGCACTGCCTGCGCCATTGCCAAACCGCCCATCAAGAAGCAAGGCCTCTATACCCTGCTGCCCACCCCTAATCGGCCTTGGGAATCCATCTCCATGGATTACATGTCAGACCTTCCTTCCACTAAGCATGGAAATGACTGTGTTTTTGTGGTCATTGACAGGTTCTCAAATATGGCCATTATGGCGGCCTGCAAGAAGAATATCACAGCAGAAACCACTGCTAAACTCTTCTTTGAACGAGTGTGGGTAAACTTTGGGAACCCACAGTCTACCATCTCAGATCGGGACAGCAGGTTCCTCGGTACATTTTGGTCCAGTCTCTGGTCGATGCTGGACACCAAACTCACTAAGTCCACAGCCTTCCATCCTCAAACTGATGGCTAGACAGAGGTTGTCAACAGGATGATCGTACACATTCTACGCATGTACAACTAAAAGCATCCACGCACATGGGACGAGAGCCTCCCCTATGTTCAGCACAGATACAACCGGGCTCTCCACAGCTCAACTGGCCACAGCCCTTTTCAGGTGGGCTTGGGATTCCAGCCACTATGTCCCATCGATGTGGACATGCCATTTGCAGCTACTCATGTAGATTATGCTCATGTCCAGTCCGAAATAGATAAGGCAAATAGCTTCATTGAGCACATCCAACATATTCGCTAGCAAGTCCATGACATTCTGGAGAAATCAAATGCTAAGTACAAGCAACAACATGATCAACATCGGGTGCCACACAAGTTTCAGGTGGCTGACAAAGTCTGGTTTCATTTGCAAAAGGAACGCCTTACCGGAGCCTATCAGAAACTCAGGCCACTTCGATATGGCCCTTACACCATTACCAAGGATGTGGGAGACAATGCATTTAAGCTCAGCATTCCCCCATTCCTTGGCCTGCACCCGGTGTTCAATGTCGACCGCCTTCGGACATACTTTCCGCCATTACTAGACACGTCCGACATTGCAGAACAACTCACACCCACAGAGATAAATCCAGCTTGCATGGAACAAGCTACAACTGATCGGATCATGGACACACAGATCAAGCACACTCGCCAGCAGAATATCCAACTGTATCGAGTTATCAAAGTAGGACAACTCCTTCACCAGGGCAAGTGGCTCACTAGGGACCAAGTGCAGCAAAAGTTCCCTCATCTCATGGAGGAACTCAATGGAATGGGGACCACTGCTTCCTAAGGGGGGAGGAATGATCCAGGTGGATATTGGTTGCCACCCGCTAATTCCACTTGGATCCCCTCTAGTGCTTCTTTTGGTTTTTTCAGTTTCCTTAACTATAGCACAATTTACTATTTTTAGCAGTTTTTTGGGTCCTAAACTTCCGGAGCCGTTTTGAGGCCCTAAACGAAATTGTTTTGGGAAATCTATTTCCAGTGATTTTTCTATGTAAAAATCATCTTTTTCGTCGTAGTCCTCAGTGATATCTTTCCAACGGGCTATCATGCGCGTCAAACAGAGATAACACGACCAATTCGCGACCCCGAGAAGTTGATGTACCAACTTACCCAAAAACGGGGCCCACAATTTGGCGTTTCATCTTCTAGGGTTAGGTTTTGGAATGTGAAGAGATTTCCATTGTTTCTCAACAATAAATAGGCCTTCAAGCCTCATTGTAACACAGTTCAGAGGCATGTAGCCACACATCTCTTCTCAGAGATAAGCTACCATCGCCCCAGCTGGTCTATTTCCATTTCTGGTTGTAAGCATATTTCAGTGTTTTCCATTAATGAAATGAATTATTATTTCCGCTGCATCTTGTGTATATGGTTATCTCTATAATTTGTTGCATTCTTGTTTAAGTCTGGATCACAGAATTAGATAAAAAAATTGTAGTGACATGTATAGATGCTTGCAAGAGAGGACTTGGTGGAGTCTTGATGCAAGAGGGACATGTGGTATATTACAAATTAAGGAAACTGAATGAGCATGAGAAGAACTATGTGACACATGATCTTGTGTTGGGTCATTTTTCTACAAATTTTCCAGTCAAGAAGTCCAAGAAAAAGTCCTCACGAGGAGTGGCGGGTGAGGATTTGGCCTCTCAATTCAAATTGGAGTTTTCCCTCATTGCATGTATGGTGTCATCAATGATAGGAAGTGTATGGTACTTAGACAGTGGAGCTTAATTCCACATGACTGGTGACAAAGAGTAATTCAATGACCTAGAGGAGAAATATCTCCAAATTCATGTTAAGATGGGTGACGACAGGAAGTATAGTGTTACTAGATTGGACACAATTACTTTTCAGAGGAAGCATGGGACTCCACTCACCTTGAAGAATGTTATGTATGTGCTTAGGCTAAAGAAGAACTTGGTATCCATTTACATGCTTGAGGATGAAGGTTATGATGTGATCTTCTTGAAAGGAAGGGCATTCCTTCGACACATAGCCATGGGACAAGTAAAGAAGATAGGGATTCGGGTGAAGAATCTCTATAAGCTGGAGGTATAGGCATGTGTTTCTTTGAGCACAAAATAAGAAAGGGTGGAGATCTGAGATGTTGGCTATTTTTGGCACAGGCGATTAGGCCACTTGCATCATGGGACTTTGAAGATATTGCAGTAGATCTCTACCAGTCTTCCCAAAGGTACACTTGAGAAATTTGATACATGCAATGGGTGTACTTTTGGAAAATACACCAGGTATTCCTTTCATAACAGAGGCAATCGAGAAAAGGCTATTCTAGAGCGAGTCCATTCATATGTGTGTGGCCATTCTCGACAACATCCACAACCAAACACGGGTAATATGTTATATTTTTTTATGATTATTCTTGTAAATACTAGATATTTTTCATGCAGAAAAATGATCAAACTTTCACAAAGTTTTGTGAGTTTAAATCATTGGTGGAGAAAGAGTCGGGCAAGAAGGTTAAAGCTATACAGAGTAATAACAATCGTGAGTATGTCTCAAATGAGTTTAATAACTTTTGTGCAGTGAAAGGGATTAAATGGCAGGTGATGGCACCCCATTACCCTCAGTAGAATGGGGCAGCTAAGAGGAAGAAAATAAGCATAATAGGGGTAGCGAGGGTGATGTTGCATGATTAGGGTCTACCGCTACACTTGTGAGTTGAGGCATGCAACACAATGGTTTATCTTAAAAACATTAGCCCACATCGGATACCTGAGATGAAGACACTAAAGGAGGCTTATTCCAGTAAGAGGAAAGATGTTGGTCAATCCAGTATTTTTGGGTCATCGATATATTTCCATGTGACTAAAGATGCATGGAAGAAGATTGAGCCTACAATAGAGTTGGGGATATTTGTTGATTACACTGATACACCTCACAACTATCTTACACCTGTCGACTACCAGGATGACAATGGTTCGCAGGATGTAAAATTCGATTAGGAGAAGGCCATACAATTTTCCCTTAAGAGGGAACTTAAGCTACATGTGGATGAAGATATTTTAGCTTGTAAGTTTGAGAAGCCTTAGACTGACGTGGTGCAGCCACATGGAAACGATCCAGAAGTGGAGACATACACTCAGGAAGAGTCTTCCAGAGAGGGAGGAAAGTGCACCAGAGAGGCCGACAGATTGTTGGATGATGCACGGGAGAATGTGGGAGCACCCACTTCTAAGTGCAGGAAAAGGAGGTCACCTGAGAGGTACACTGGATACATGACTCGTATGGGTGAAAGTGTTGTGACAAAGCCATCTTCCTTCAAGGAAGTAGTGTAATAGCTGCTTTGGGTTGATGCCATGAGGGAGGAGTATGACTCCACAATTCATAACAATGTTTGGGATGTGGTATCGAGATTGGAGGACAAGTCAGTGGTGAGATCCAGTTGGCTTTACAAGATAAAGCAAGTTGTAGATGGTAGTGTGGAGAAGCATAAGGCTAGATTTGTGGCTCGTGGATTTTCATAGGTAGAAGGGATTGACTATGATGAGACCTTTGCTCCTGTTGGAAGGTACTCATCAATCATATCTATATTGGCACTATCAGCAGAGATGGGTTGGAATATACACCAGATGGATGTGAAGACAATGTTCCTTAATGGCATGATTGATGAATAGGTGTACATAGAGTAGACTAAAGGTTTTGAGACCTTTTACGGTGAGTCACATGTGTGTCGGCTCAAGAGAGAGTTGTATGGGCTGAAGCAAGCACCTCGTGCTTGGTACACGAGGATAGATAGCTACTTCACTAGGTTGGGCTTCACGTAGAGTGAAGCGGATGCGAACCTGTACCACATAGTGATGGAAGGTAAATTTTTAATCATTGTAATTTATGTTGATGATCTCATACTGACAGGTGATGATCAACTGATCAAATATTGCAAGGAGGACCTTGCAAGAGAGTTTTAGATGAAGGACATGGGGCTCATGCATTACTTTCTTAGCATAGAGGTATGGCAGGGAGATGGGGAGTTGTTTGTGTCTCATGGAAAGTATGCCAAAGAGATACTCAGGAGATTCCACATGGAGCGCAATAACCCCATGGATATTCCTCTAATAGGTAATTGGAGGAAGGAGGATGATAATTTGGGGGAAGGAGTGGAAGCTACTGTTTATAGGAAGCTTGTGAGTTCACTCATGTACTTGGTGAAAACATGGCCGGATATGTGCTATGCAGTTTACCAACTTAACTGAATGATGGTTAGGCCTACCAAACTATATTGGAATGTGGCAAAGCATGTTTTGAGATACCTTAGGGGCACTACTCAGTATGGATTATGGTACAGATGGATAGAGGGAGTGAAGCTTCAAGGCTTCACTGATGCAGATTAGGCAGGGAGTGCATCTGACAGGAAGAGCACATCATGAGGGATATTCAGTATTGGGTCAATGATAGTTTCTTGGTACAACAGGAAACATAGATCGTTTGCATTCAGTTCGGTAGAGGCAAAATGCATGGCTGCAAGTCAGGTAACATGTGATTCCATATGGCTGAAGAAGATCAAGGTTGGTTTGTTTGATCAGCAGATGAATCTAACTGTGATTTATTATGATAATCAAAGTTGTATCAAACTCTCTAAAAATCCAATTTTTTTATGATTGGTCCAAGCATATTGATATCTGATATCATCATCTCAGAGATTGTGTATTGAGGCAATTTATGTTGTTAGAGTACATTCCCACAAAGGAGCAAGATGTTGTCATTTTGACAAAGGCATTGTCAAGATGTAAATTCGAGTTTCATAGAGACAGGATCGGGGTAGTTGATAATCCCTTTCTTGTTGTGAAGGAGTATTGAGAAATGGAAACAAAAAATTCCAGTTTAATTTGTCCTTGAATTAAACTGAGAATTAAAATCGAATTCTATTCTAATAGCAGCATGTAAATAGTTAATTAAGTTTAATTAACTTTAGCTTAGGAATTTTGAGTTGGAAGTCTTTCTATAGTCAGGTATACGTCCTCCCTAAGTTTTAGGGGTCCAGTATGAGTTTAAATTGAGTTGGAAATTAGATCACTCAGTTTATTGAGTTAAGTTTAGTTAAATTAATTCTAAATTGTTTTTGGAACTAATAGAGGACTAACAGTCAGTTGGTGCACTAATGCATCCACTAGTGCTACTCCAGTTAACTGAATATTCCCTCATGAGAAATTCATGCATATCAATTCTGAGAAAGACCCAGTTGAGACTAGACTACAGGGACAATGTACTATCAGTAGTATTATTTGTTGGAGTGTAAATATCATGCATGCATCAGAGATTCATCCTATGTTTGGATTGTGCAGTTTTTGAAGCATGAATTCCCTTTAAATACAAGTTATTCATCCTAGGAATTACACAAGATATTAGGGGCTTGGAGAGCTGTTGAATAGGCTAAGGATTTGGCTTGAGCTAGCTTGTGAGATGAGAGAGTTGAGCATACTTGTGTGAAATTGTCTTAGTGAGAACAAGTTTTGTATCTTCACTCATATTTATGATATATGCAATACACATAGCAGGGTTTTGAGCAATGGCTTTCCCCATATACATCTTGTGTTATGTGCCATTGATTTATCTTCTTCTTGTTCATATTGTTTTCATCCATCTATTGGCTTCTTCTGGTTGAAAGTAGAAGTAGATTCTTTTCCTGTGCTTTAGTACATTGCATGAGCTTGTGAATCTACAAGATTTTCTATAGTTGTTTCTATTTTGATTGACCCTAGATCTAACTATAGTTATATCATTTCTAACCTGGTGGATAAGTTTTGCTTGAATAAAGAAGTACATGCAGAGTCTTGTTTAGTGTAGTTGGCTATAGTTACTAAGGAAAGAGTTCATCATTGGGTAATATCTTGTGCATTTGAGTTGAATCTTATGTCTACATCAATGCATATAAATGTGCTTCTATTGGGATCATACAATATGTTATTGGATATGGATTGGTTGTAAATTCATGGGAATAAGGTGGATTTCTATGATAACGCTATTGAGTGCTTGGATGATGATGGAGAGAAAACAATCTTGGAGGGTAAGAAGAAGCCTACCTCAGTGAGAATGGTTACAACTATGTAGACCAAGCATAGTGGTAGGAAAGGATATGTATTGTTTGCATTTCATATTTCCAGTGATAAAGGGAAGTGGACTTTTATATTGAGTTGATGTCGAGAGCAGTGAGAGTAGCACCAGCATGAGATACACTGTACAAGATGAGCACTCTAGAGTTAGTGGAACTAAAGTTGCAGTTGAAGGAAATGCTTCATAAGGGATACATTAAGTTAAGTTTGTCACCTTGGGGTCCACTAGTATTGGTTGTGAAGAAAAAGTAGGGTACTCTCAGGTTGTGTGTTGATTACATGCAGTTGACCAAGGTGATGATTAAGAACAGGTTCCCTTTCCCACAGATTAATGTCTTGTTTGACTAATTGAAGGGAGAAAAAATGTTCTCGAAGATTGATTTGAGATCAAGATATCATCAGATATGCATCAAAAAGAGGAAATATGCAAGGCTGATTTTTGGACCAGGTATGAGCATTATGAGTTTGTAGTAATTTCTTAATGCTTCAGCTACTTTCATGTGTTTGATGAATAGTGTGTTATGTCATTATCTAGACAAGTTTGTGATACTATTCGTTGATGATATATTGATGATAGATATAGATTAGTAAGTGTAGTTTCTTTCAGACAGAGGTACATTACTTGGGGCATGTGATTTCCAAGGAAGGTATTGCAGTGGACCCAAAAAATATCAAAGCTATTATGGATTGGGAAACTCCTAAGAATGTGGATGAGGTCAAATCATTCATGGGGTTAGCAGCTTATTACAGGAGGTTCATTAGGAACTTCTCATGGATTTCCTATCCTATTACATCCTAGCATCAAAAAGGGAAGAAACTTGAATCGACAGAGGAATGTGCAGCTAGTTTTGAGTAGTTAAAGTAGTTGCTTACAAATGCTATGGTTCTAAAGATTGCAGATCCAGACAAAGAGTTTGTGGTATATACATATGCTTGTAAGAGAGGACTTGGTGGATTCCTGATGCAAGAAGGACAGGTAGTATGCTACGAGTCAAGTATTGGGTTCTGTTATATTCTTTCCACAACTAGCCCACGTAGTTAAATGGGGGGTTAAAAAGGGGGCGGAGCCCCCCTTCATTGCACTGATTGTGTAATGGGAGAAGTCATAGGGGGTTTGAGGAATTATAGTAACCCCACTCTATCGGGTCTGGGGCAACGCCCCAGAAAATTTTGGTTTTGGACCCTATGTTAGGTTGGGTGGACCTACCTATGGTTTCGTGCATGATTTTCGCACATGGTTTTGGATGTGATGGTTTTCAGTCCACGGTTTTGGATGCGATAGGATGCTTCGACATGTATAAATATGTATTGTAACATTGAAAGGAAAATAATGAAAAATGAATCTAGTAGTCCCATTTTTGGGATCTAGGGGAAATCTCTGTGTATATGTGTTTTATGTGTTATGCTCTCGCATTGTTTATTTTTTGTGTTTTAGAATTTGTATGCAAGTAATTTTTGTACGGGGTTAAAACCTACATTTGGTATCGGAGTTATTTTGGCTTCAAGGGGAGGCCTTTGTTGCTGAGGGGTTTCGCTCGGGCCTGTGGTAGACCTTTCTCAACGAGAGATCTACGAGATTGATTCTGGTGGTGAAAGAAGATGGCGAGCAGTGGAAAGAGAGAGATCAAGAAATTTAGTGGTCAGAGTTTTGAGTTGTGGAAACTCAAGATGGAGGATCTGTTGGTGGATAAAGATCAATGAATCGTGGTAGATCCAGGTACTAAACCAACAGGAGCGTTTGATGAAGAATGGAAGAAGTTGGATCGGAAGGCAAAGAGCACAATACGATTGTGTGTCTCAGATTCAATATTTCAGATTGTATCAGGGGAAGTTATGACGAAGGCTTTGTGGGACAAGTTAGGGACTTTGTACCAATCTAAGTCTTTAGTGAATAAACTGTTCCTACGGAAAAAGTTGTATAACGTAAGGATGAAAGATGGAGACTTGGTGACAAAGCATATGAATGCGTTTAATAGTATGGTAAGTCAGTTATCATCTGTTGATATCAAAATTTTAGATGAAGATAAGTTCATTAGTTTGTTTTGTTCTTTACTAGATTCATGGGATAGTATGGTTATTGAAATAGGTAGCAATGAAACTGCCTTGAACTTTGATGAAATAGTCTCATCCTTGCTGACAGAGGAGATGAGACAGAAAAATATGGAGAGCCAGAATGGTGATGCATTTTCTATATGAGGATGGTCCCAGAACATAAACAAAAATAAGTCATCGAGTGGGAGATCTAAATCTCCAGGAAAACATGTATGGGTGGTGTGCTAGAAATGCGGAAAGGAAGGGCACTACAAAGGGACTGTAAATATAAAGCTCATGATAAAGGAAAGTGGTGAGCCCCAGTATTGTAGCAATAATGCTACAACTCCTGGGGCTTCCTGTCTCTTAATTTTATCAACCCGGTAGTTCGTACAAACTTGGAAGCGGCGGTGCTATATGCACAAGTACTAGC